>NDXB01017391.1:19634-34682 GCA_002631895.1 Agapornis roseicollis | reverse complement strand
AGCCCCCTTCCCTTTAAAAACTATTGCGGGGAAAAAAAAAAAAAAAAACAGGCAAAAGCCCTCTTTATCGAGAAATGGTTACTAGTTCGAAGCTATTATTAAAGACGTAAGTTCCAAGTCTCCTGTTTCCAAACAACATGTTGCCTTAAACAAGTCTTTCACACTTGTAAAGTCTCTCTCTACCTTTAAAGTAAGGAAAATATTTCCCAGGTTGCAAATATTGAATTATTCATATTTGGAAGGTGCTTTTGATTTGTAAAGCAGTAGAAGAGCTGGAGCCTGCTTTGGGTTGCAAAGGACTGTAAAGCTCATCCATTTGCAGCCCCCTGCCACAGACAGGGACCCCTTCCACGAGAGCAGCTTACTGCAAGCTCCATCAAAGCTGGCCTTGAGCATTGCCAGGGATGGGGCAGCCACAGCTTCTCTGGGCACCCTGTGCCAGCGCCTCAGCACCCTCACAAGGAAGAACTTGTGCCTAAGAGCTCAGCTCAATCTCCCCTTTGGCAGGTTAAAGCCATGTTTAAAGATTTCATTGGGTGCCATGGTTTAGTGTGAGGTGTCCCTGTTTATGGCAGGGGGGTTGGAACTAGATGATCTTAAGATCCTTTCCAACCCTAGTTGTTCTATGATTCTATAATACTAATATATAGCTAATACACTCTCCATTAGGGCCCTAAAATTGTCCTATACTTAAATTGTATTAATATTTCAGAATTCATATTTTTTAAACATATTGCTCTTCCAGTTTTATCCAGCTGTAATATTTGATTTCAAACTTCTTTTATATTGTTCTGCTAGATGCCTGTCCCATTTTCTCCATCACTACTGAAATTCCTTCAAGACCAAATTATTTTATTAAACCTCTATTGTTCCAAGACTAGCTCTACTGTTCTACACAAACCACCTAGTAAGATAAACAGACAAATATTTCACTGTTTTTTTGTAACTAAGCAGATGAACATTGTAATTATAAACTGAGACATGAAACACTGAGGCATCTGTTTATCAAGCTGGTGACATTTTCTATAATTACACTTCAAAAAAACTCCTTACTGTTATAAAGAAATACAAACCCGATCAGAACACTGTATTTAGACATGCTCTGGTTCCCTTTCCTACTCCTTAAGTGGAAATATTTGAAATTGGAAAGTCAGAATCACGTTCCAGTAAGTGATGACTTTGTCTTCTCTTGTTTGTTGAACAGAAGGCTAGATGCTAATCTTTATTATCCTTCTGAGCACCGAGGGCCAAAGGCAAACAGGAAAAGGTTTGAGAATTGATTTTCATCAAGTCACTTAATGTCCAGCTAAGCTGTAAACAGAACTCGAGGGAAACCAACATCTCACACTCATTTCGAAGTATTTCAGGGAAAGGTTCCCCTCCCATCAGTGACTGGTAAACTGACTCACAGAACTTAAGACACTATGAACTCACAGTCCATGTACTTCACAGCCTGGATCAGGGCTGTGCTTTGGATATGAATCCCTTTACTCTCTCCACTTACCATGCCTTGATTTGTATTGAGGAGTGCAGAACTTGAGTACCTTTCAGATTAAACTAAAATACATGATACTTCCAAGTGTACCTCTACTATGTTCTGATTGCTAAAGACTGTTCAAATTCATGGGACAAGACAACATAGCCAGTTGAACTGCTGCCCTGCAACACATACAATGCAGACATCAGATCCTTACTATCAACTGTTTTCTCCTATGTAGAGTACTACTTGCTAGTGCTCTAAAGTTATAAACTTTACGACTTTACTATTACAAAAGTTGTGATCTTGCAAAGCCTCTCAGAAACTGCTTTAGCAAAGTGTGAAGTTCTATGGAAGACATGATCAAGTCAACACTTGTCAGCTGCTCACGGCAACTGCCCTTGAGTTACCTTAAAACCAAAGTGTATATAAAGCAGTTCACCTTCATTCATAGAGGAGGACACAATTATCCATCTGTCACAGTGCAATGAGAATTACCACAGAACAGCTGGTACATCCAAACTCACTGGCCTGTCAAGCTATGAGCTAAGGACACGTTATGTCCTCCAAAACATCATCTCTTTGATGTCTGGAACCTGTGTGCCAGCAGCGCTCCTTCTAATGCCACTGGGAAGTGGCATGCCAAAGGATGCAGCAGTTGCCTTTAGTGGAAGCATGATTTCACCTTTGAAGTTTGTTAGTAAGACAGAAGCGATAGCAAGAGGAGAAAATACCTTCCAATGCTAATTTTCCCTCAAGTGCCTCAAAGCAACTAGATACTCTTAAAAGAATGTCTAGGTGACAAAAAGTACTTGGAGTTAGATGTTGCATTACATATTCTAAATTAGACACAGAAAACATCACTGTGGTATAAAGTACAGAGAAAAAGAGGCTAATTTTCTATTGATGTAGCAGAATGGAGACTACTCACAGGAATAAAACAAGCACTAATTAATTTGAAATTTTCAAAGTTTTGGTGAACAACAGCTCTGTATTTGGACAGAAAAGTTTGTTGTGGCTTTTTGGGGATTTTTTTTGCCCAAGAATAAACCAGCAATTTGATCAAAAGCTGCTAAAAATAATCTAACATAAAGAACAGCAGTCCGATGAAAGAATAGCTCTTTTCACATGTAGGGTCTGCAACACAGTGGCTGAGCAAAACACAAAAATCAGATTCTTGGTTAATCGGAGTCCAGCATTTCATTATTCAAGTATGGTTAATAATGATTAATTTAGTGAAATGAAAATAAATCAGCGCTGTTTCCAAAAAACACACTAGTGCTTTTCTATTCATGCAACTTCATTATATTCAGTAAAAAAATGATCAAACAAATAGGGATATTTCAGAATTCTGAAATTTCAGCTAAGGGTCATTTTGCCTCATTATTTTGACTAAGATATTTCATGCATGGCCAATGTATCCTGCCGTCAAACCTTTGAAATTACAGACGTATGCTAATAACCAGAAAGAGTAACACGCCTTAGAGCTGTAAAGAAACAAGCTAGCTCCCAAGCCACAACTCTGCAGAGATTGGAGAGGAGGAAAACAATGAGAAACTTGCACCAGACTGACTGCAGCACAGTTGTGGAAAGCAGATTTTTGATCATGTAAAGTTCAATGTATTTATGAAGTGCAGTCAATTTATCAGGAGGAAGAATACTCGCTCTGACATTCCCAATTATATATTACGTAAGCTGCTGTTTTGAAAGCAATTATTATGGTTACTGGAAGTATTACAATTATTGAACTTGCTGGTTTTGAAGATTTCACCCGGTTTTTGAATCTATACAGTGCCACACCATACTCTCAACTATTAGGATATTTTCTAGTGGTAACAAAAACTTTATCTGAAATCAGTTCAGATTTGTAGATATATTAGTGTGTATTAGTACTTCACATATTAGTATTAGTACATATCAGGACTTTGTAAAGTGGACATATTAGTGCGTACTAGTGTTTCAAGAAACAACGAACAATGAGCAATTTTCAACAGCCATTCCATGTAACATTTTGGTAGTTCTAAATGAGATAATTTGAAGTTCTTAACCATGTATCTCCTGCTCTGCAGAAAATCCTGTGTGATTCACAGCTCAAAGATTCATGCTAAGCAGGGCAACCTCTTGGTACCAAATAAACACTCATGTTAATGGAAGACTAAGAGTAGTCTGAAGCTTAAAATGACAAAATTCCCAAAACCATCATCTGGAACTCAGGGAGGCTGACCCAATTTAACGTTATATTATATGCTTTTGTCTGGTTTTTAGCCATAATGAAAAGATGCTGGTGTGAACACCCTGGAAAAAGCTCCATGTGCTGAAAGCATAACTAGATTAGAGGCAGAACACACACAAATTATGCTCTTTACCCTTAACAGTTTCCCTAGGTTCTCTTATCTCCTGTAACAAATAGCTCTAACGACACTTCTCCTGTAGCAGTAAGTAGAAGCAAAACCAGACAGTTATGTGCTCCCACTGCCAAATGCCTGTGAGCAAGATCTGCCACAATTTATTCTCTCTTCCTATAAAAATGTAGTATGTTCAATTAACATCAGAACTGCTCCCACTGAATCAATGCAATTTATGTTTCCTTTGTAAAATCACATTAAAGTTTACAGATAAGATATCACCAATTCAGATTAATTAATTTTATTTTCCTCCATTTTTCTTTTCCTATCAGTGAATCAGTATTATTAACATTAATTAGCACATTTCTTCTACAGATAAAATTAACTTACTTTAAACTAGGGATGATGGAGGCAGCTGGAAGAGGGGGTGAAAGCCGTGGAGGAACATCATATTCTTCGTTTATTGGATGACCATTTGAAAAGACCTGAAAATCACACAAGAGTTACAATGCATACCTCCTCCTGTTTATCATCACAGATGTTCATCAGGTAGGTATTACAAAATAGACCTTGAGAAGACTATGAGTAAAGTCTCTCCTAGAATCTGACATTAGAGGCCTGTTATCTGAAGTGACTCTGTCCATACCCATTTCAGCTCACCCCATCTGGGAGCTGCAGAACACGTTAGCTTAAAACTTTTCCAAAAGAGGAAGTTCCCCATCGTGGTTACTAGATGGACTACTCAGTTACAGCTGAACTGCTCAGGGGCAAATTAAGATTTCAAGATTGCAAATCGATCAAAGTGAGAGAGATGAAGTACAGCGGGAGAACAACAGGTACAGCATGCTAAACATACTCTGTGATACACCGCCTGCCAAAACCCATGCCCTACCCACAGGTTTGTCTTCCTGACTCTTGGCTTTTACCAATAGCAAAAAGATTATATGACAATTGATATATGCATCAGAGATGAAAATTCATTAGATGCTTCCCTTGTGAATGCACACACAGCTTGAAATCGTAATTCAGAGTTGTCAGTTGCTCAATTTAACCAAATGGCTTAGATGCATGACCTGAAGATGACAGTTCAAACAGCATTTGGTTAAAAAAAATACATATGTAAATTCTCCAGACTATACCACCAGCACTTCTACAACGAGTGGTTATTCTGATTTGAGAAGTATTTATTCCAACAGCTTCAATACAGTGCCAAACCACAACTGAAATGTTATATGTAGGTTCAATTAAAGATACAAACACAGTATCCTTTGAAAACCAGATGAAAAACCATAGCATTTTCAGCGATTTCTTAGTTGTGAGTAAAACTGGTATTTTGCCCCGATGCTGATAAAAGAACACACTAATTTTACACAACATCATGGACTTCTTAAGCAACTTTCATCATATATGTTTATGTTCTTTACCGATACATAAAAGGGACATGGAGCTGTTGGAACAAGTCCAGAGGAGGCCAGAAGGATGATTGGGGGACTGGAGCATCTTTCATACGAAGACAGGCTGGGAAAGTTGGGACTGTTCAGCCTGAAGAAAAGAAGGCTGCGTGGAGACCTCATAGCAGCCTTCCAGTATCTGAAGGGGGCCTACAGGGATGCTGGGGAGGGAGTCCTCATTAGGGACTGCAGTGACAGGACAAGGGGGAACGGGTTCAAACTTAAACAGGAGAGGTTTAGATTGGGTATAAGGAAGAAATTCTTTCCTGTTAGGGTGGTAAGATGCTGGAATGGGTTGCCCAGGGAGGTTGTGAATGCTCCATCCCTGGCAGTGTTCAAGGCCAGGTTGGATGAAGCTTTGGGTGCCATGGTTTAGTGTGAGATGTCCCTGCTTACGGCAGGGGGATTGGAACTGGATGATCTTAAGGTCCTTTCCAACCTTGACTATTCTATGATAGTAACTGAATTTCAGTAATGTACATTCAAAATAACCAAAACATCCATATAAAAAAAAAAAACAACCAAACCAAACCAAACCCAAAAGGAGACAGAAAGGTTAACCAGCCTGCGGCCTTGTGACAAGCAAGCAGAGAGAAAAAGCTATGATTTTGAGCTACTTTTTTACCAACAGTAAAGTAGCCTTCAAGCAAAAAAAACAAACAAAAAAAAGAANGCAGGGGGATTGGAACTGGATGATCTTAAGGTCCTTTCCAACCTTGACTATTCTATGATAGTAACTGAATTTCAGTAATGTACATTCAAAATAACCAAAACATCCATATATAAAAAAACCAACCAAACCAAACCCAAAAGGAGACAGAAAGGTTAACCAGCCTGCGGCCTTGTGACAAACAAGCAGAGAGAAAAAGCTATGATTTTGAGCTACTTTTTTACCAACAGTAAAGTAGACTTCAAGCAAAAAAACAAACAAAAAAAAGAGCAGTTCTGAGCTAATAATCTGCTCTACGAAGAAACTGCTGAGCTGCTTTGATAACACTGAGGAGAGCAAAGTTAGGAGTTCTTTCTTAGGCCATCACCACTTGATCTTTTCAAACGCCTCCCCAGCTGTACAGAGTCTTGCAAGTTGTCTGAAGCTGCCTAATGCCAGAACTACTCCCTCTGCACTCTGCTTCCCAGGTATCTTCAAATGGAACAGAGAAATGATCGTTTCTTCTTTTTCTTAGAAAAGAAACACCATCGTTACAGACATACGTACTATTCACTGCAAACAAGGACAAGAAAGCTTACTGCTCTGCTGGGTGACAAGCCAATGTCCCCTAGGCAAACCAAGCTAGACAGTCAGTGGAAAGCTTGCAAGTGGCAACTCTGAACACACTCAGCACTGGAAAAGGATTACTGGACATTACACTGGCCATTTGCTCTACAGAAGCCAAAAGCTGCTACGGACAAATAAGAACAATGTACAACTTCAGCAGCTGAAGCTCTGATTCAAGTACAAAGGAGGAAAAATTCAGCTAAAAATATGTGTATTACTATAAACAACAGACAAAAGGAGCAGCAATGCTAACATTTACAGCACTGATGATAATAGAGAAATCTAACACCACAATACTGGGATTATGCCACTGAGCACTTTCAAGGCTGCTACCTATATAGAGCTAGTGATAAAGATAAAATAAATGATTCTACGTTTTGCTTGGCAATTGATGCATTTGTTTCCTCTTTCTTAGGGTCAAGGCAGGCTAGATTATACTGAACATCATAATTAATTCAATGCTCTTTTGAAATTAAAACAACACATCTGACCTTTAGAGTATTTAGCTTATGTCAATGCACAAATATAATTGACAATTTAAGTATATTTGTATACATTATCTGTACATATTGCATATATTACAGATTGAAGAGGTTGCCAAGTCCTCACCTCACCTATGATAGAGGTAACTGGAACATTTACTATTCCATCAGCAAATACCTACACAATTTTGACATAAGATACTTCCAAAGTAGTCCGGAGATGCTGTATAACTAAACTACAGCATACAGTGAAATATTATGATTATGCATCAACTGTACACATAATTTGCTGAAAGAATGTATCAAATCTAGAATTTTCTCTCCAAGCCATTTTTTAAGGTTTCATCTTAAAATTGTAACTTAGATCCTTACATACTGTTGCCTTACAAACTGCAGTATTTAACAAACCATTTATTTTTAACCAGCTTAATAAGGATCAAGAGGATATATCCAGAAACAGTAGATCAACACTGATCAATATAAGCAGTACATCAGCCAATGCAAGACAATGCTGCAGTAGGGCATCAAATCAGGATTCAACACATTCAGGTCATTTCATACCTTGGCACCTTCCACTGGCAGCTCATGACGCCTCTGTTTCCTCATAAATCCTGGATCAGAACTTATGCGATTGTGCCTTCCATTTATGTTTGAAATTGCAGTCAGTCCTGGTTTGGGAGAAGCCTCATTCCCTATTCGACATCCTACCAACTGACTTGTCCCAAACACATCTCTGGGACACCAGCCTTCAAGGGGCATCGGCTGGTCTCTGGAAGGCACACTTTCTGGATGATGCAGGTGTCTGCTTATCCTGTTATCCGGTGGAATGGGAGGGGGTCTCTCTGGTGGGGGTGGTGGAGGATCACGCAAGGGAGGTGGTGGTGCTGGCAAAGGTTTGTCTTGTTTCCTCACCATACAAGGAGAAGACTAAACAGCACAGCAAGTTAAAAAAAGAAGAAAAGTTAAAGACATGTTAAGTAACATACAATTAAGTATGGTTTTACCCTTTCTAACTGAATCACAACAGCAGTTATTAGGTGAAATAGTAGTCTTGCTTTGCATTCTGCAGACAACCTGGCCTCTTCAGAAAGCATGCCCCCATTTCTACTGTTGCATGAGAAACCCATGGAGGGAGCGGAAGAGAGAAAAGACAACTGAGGCAGATTTATCTGACCCATATTTTTTCCAGAATCCTTTACTTTGAGCCCTTGAATCACTTACTGAGCTCCTGAAAGGAATTTGGAGGAGTATTTGGGAAAAAACAGACTTCCTGATGCAGGAAAAAACCCAAACAAAATAAACCCCACATCCAAAGGGAAATGACTTGGTGACAGCAAAGGAGCACAAAAAGGCAATGATTAGGGAACAAGTGGAAGAAGAAAATACTTCATTTTTAACCATACCCATAAGGATGGCTCCACTGCTTACATGACCTGCACTGTTAAGAGTGCCCAGTTTATGTGAACTGCAGTTAATTTTTCAGGTAGCATGCTAAGTATGTAGTTAGGTTTGCAATTAGCTGACCTGCTTTGCCAGAGTACCTCCTTTTTCAATACTGAAGTATATCAGAAAGGGTGAAACGTTTTCTAAAATTATGTGTACTAGTATTAAAAAGCTGAAAACGAAGGTACCAGAAAAAAACCCAAACCTTACATAGGTGGCTCTATAGCTTCTAAAAGCATAAAGCTCACAGGAGCATCCTAATTAAACTTAACACTTAAATTTAACACTTAAAACTTACGTGTTAAGTTTAAACTTAACACTTAAAATTAACACTTGAGACAGCTCCTCATGAAATGTTTTTCTCTTACCACCAGCTACCATAAGAAACACAGGGAAGATTATTTCCCTTGTACAGTGCAGTTTTCCTGGACTCAGGTGCGTCTGCATATTACTACCTCTTGAAGAGATGGAGGACATATAAGTTTTAAAGTAAGAATAGCATTCGCTTTCACTTCACATGTTAGCCCACACTAACATTATTCTCTGAGCAGCAACTCAACACATTACAAAGAAAATAACCAAGTTATTCTACCTACATGCCTATCAATATAAATAATCTATTAAAGATGCATTTAATTCAGTTGCTAGTTAAGAAAAACAGTTGTTTTCACAGTCAAGGCAAGAACATAATGTCTGGTTCCAAACTTTTTGTTATAGCTTACAGTTCTAATTACTGTTATAATTCTCCATTGAAGAAAGAGAGAAGAGCTTTTTGACTGAAGTAGCAGTCATGGCAGGACTAAACTGTCATCGTTTTTTAATATTCATTTTTTGAAGTATGAAATTATTCCGTGTTGCCCTTAATCTTATTTGCTTTGCACTCCCCTAATTATTTCTCTTCTTTCCATGGAAATTTTCTAAGAAAACCTAGAGTTTTCAAAATAATGTTACAAAAAATTTAAAGCAATATTACTGTTATTTCAGATTTTGTGGCTTTTAAAAGACATGAGAATGTGCTATTTGTTTAGCATACATTCTCAATGTACAGTAGATTCCCTTGTATAATGTAAGAAGAGATGAAAGAAATTAAACTACTCAAACTTCTATTTTTTGGTCTAAATTATAGACTGTTAGAATCTTAAAAGCTTGATTTTCAAGCTTGAAGTAAAAAGCAGACAAAATCAATAGGGTAATTCATACCAGATTGCTATAGGGACACAGGATTAAAGCCATGTTTTGAACTTTTATTTGAATTCATCTAAAAATTAAAATTTTATATCTATTCCCCCCTCTCTCTACAGCAATTACTACAAAATGATTAGCTCATAATAGAGAGCACAGAACACAGGATTTGTTCTCTTTCATGCTTATCCACTCAAAAAGTATCTTGAAATCTTTATTATCATTTGTTTCACAAAACACAGCGTTACAATTTATTAGCCAGTCNTAATAGAGAGCACAGAACACAGGATTTGTTCTCTTTCATGCTTATCCACTCAAAAAGTATCTTGAAATCTTTATTATCATTTGTTTCACAAAACACAGCGTTACAATTTATTAGCTATACAGTCATTATTATTTTCCTTGAAACTTTCATCCCAATATATGCCATTTAAGGTTTTGAAAGCAGTGTTATTTGCACATATTTTTCTTGTAAGGATACTGAGGAAATTGAGTATCAATCATCATCAGAGCACAACATATAATTTTAATGAGATAATGACCTTCAAATCTATTTTCGGGAAACTTTCATTTCTATTTATTTTCATTAATCTGGATTTATTACAGAAGCAATCCGTTACAGCAACGTCTTTAAAATTCTGACTATAACCAAGTACAACATAATCATCAGACAAAGACAGGTCACATTTGACCAGCTCATGTAGCTGTAAACATCTGACTATGTAAGGCATTATGCAAAGGGACAGGCACTTGCCAAAGTCAACTAAAGGACTTTATGTGGATCTAATCTAAAGTTCCTAAGCTGCAAGGAATTAAAAGTTCTTTTGGACAGAGCAAAATCCCTAAAAAGAAAATACACACATGGGAAAATTCAGAATATCCAATGTTCCAAAACAAACGCGCAAGCTCACCTTGAAAACAACCAGACACCATTTAGCAATATTCACACATAAAGAAATAATGGGTCAAAAACGACCTACCTTTGGTGATCCAGTTGGGCTGGCACATGGTGACCGTGCTACTCCCTTCTGAATAAGATCCAGACGAGGAGGTACAGGTGGCAGACTAAGGTGTGGGATTTGCAGGGGGTCTGGAAGTGGTTTTCTTCTTTGTGCAAGAGGAGAAGATCCTGGGGAAGTCACTGGTGAATTCTGCCTCTCATTGCACTTCAAGACAGGAAAAGAAAATAAAATTACTATTTACTATTAGTCAAGTAAATATACAACTTCCATTCCATGACTAAAGCATCTGATCCTTGTCAGGTGTTTACTAAAAGTCATTTATCACAATGGATGACCTGCTGCTCTTTTAAATAGTAGACAGTATAGGTGTTCATCTTACAGTTACTGAAAAAGAAGTCTACAAGTCATTCTACCTCAAAACTAAGATCCACGTTAACCTGTGATGAAAATCAAAGTATATTCCAGTAATGTAACAAACAAGCAATCACTGCCATACAAAAGGAAATCACGAAGACAGAGAGCCTATTGTAGTACTGCTGCTCTTGATAACCTTTTTATCAATAGAGAGTACCTAAAGTACTTCAAAAGCTGGACATCTATTATATTGTCTATTAACTAGAGCCCATTTTCAGATCACACTTTGATAGAAAATAGATTGCACATGTCTTCTGAAGACTTGGAATCAAAATCAGCAGCAAACCAGTAAGCAAAGAATTTAATTCATTCCTCATTTATTTGATGATTAAAAAAATAATCATTTCAGGACAAC
Source organism: Agapornis roseicollis (assembly GCA_002631895.1). Taxonomy (NCBI): domain Eukaryota; kingdom Metazoa; phylum Chordata; class Aves; order Psittaciformes; family Psittacidae; genus Agapornis; species Agapornis roseicollis. Next base: position 23,295 of record NDXB01017391.1, on the reverse strand, counting down.
TTAGTTTATCATTTCAGCAAAGACTGAACTAATGACACACATACTTAGCATCATGCCCTGTGGGAAACTGTGATTTTTTTTTTTGCCTTAACTTTTCTTTTAAATTGGACAGAACCCAAAGATTCCGTCCTTCAATATGCNTTAGTTTATCATTTCAGCAAAGACTGAACTAATGACACACATACTTAGCATCATGCCCTGTGGGAAACTGTGATTTTTTTTTTTTGCTTAACTTGTCCTTTCAAATTGATCAGAACCAAAGATTTCAGTCCTCAATATGCTCTTCCTGCTGGTTCTGCAGCTAGTTCCTGAACCCCTCATCTGGCCCAGTTTTAACAAACACAGTTTAGGTGTTTACAGTAATCAGTTACAAAGTCATTTCTGTGAACTCACTGTATTTGTTTTAGTGTACTCTAAGTAAACCTGGATGTTTATGCTGTTCTGTGCTTTCCCTGACAGTCAATACAAGTAGATGGGAGACCTTCCCACCAACCAAGCATCAGCCTCAGGCCACTTGTGCACTGAGGCATCCTGGTACTCTCACTTGCACAGAGGCTAAGAATCTGCCATCTTCTTCAGTCAAGCCTGAAAAATTGCTCACAAAATTGCACCAATCTTTAAGCTAAATCACTTAGATCAAAATTTTCCCCCTCTTTTTGTAAGCTTTTTCTCACTGCTGTACATCCCATAGTGATGACAGGGATGAGACTACGAAGTTCTTTAACAAGGAAAACAAGTAAACAACATTACCTTTCTTCACTTACAGTGACTGTATCAGAAATCCAAAAGCAGATTCAGGAACAGGATACAGTACAGACTCCTTACTCACTGCTCTGTGCACTACATCTTAGTTTAGTGTCCTGTTCTATACAACTGAGGTTGCTGCCAGAATTCCTTTCAAAACAGTAGCCAGCACTGTATCACCAGATAACATTGCAAGGAAAAGTAGGAGAGAAGCAAGGAAAAGTAGGAGAGAAGCAAGGAAGGGTGGAAGAGCTAGAAGACTGAGGTGCAATTCCACTGCCAGAATGATTTTTATTTGATACTTAGGGTCTTAATCCCTTTGTCTACATGTGTAAGGTCAGTATCACAACTACACATTCAACTTCAAGAGACTGAGTGATTTAATATTCATGCTCTTCAAGGCTACAAGAAGTTTCCCAGATTCTCACTTCAGTAAAGTGGTCACAATGTTCTTATTAAATGGCTTGGATACAATCCTTAATTTTTCTTTGTTTCCTTTAACTGGTGGATGCCCCTGACCTTGAGTGGCTCACCATGAGCATGACTGAGGTGCTTAGGCCCTCTGAACATAATGGAAAGTCCAATAACTAAGCTAGATGTGTACCTCATAAGCATGCTCGAGCAACCCTCATTATGCTATGACTATAAACCGAATGTCAGTTTGTTTCCCTTAACAGAAAGCATCTATCAATTAAACAGCATAATAAGCATTGTATCATTTAACAGCTTTAGTTTTCAAAGTATAGTTACATCTCCACCAAGCATTCCTGAAAGCCAAGAGCCACATGGGCAATGTAATATATTCAGTGCTTTAGCTTCCGCAGACAGAAAATGAATTTATTTCCCAAATTATCTAAAATAGAACCAAACAAGCAGGTCACACCTCCAAAAAGATGCAATTATTCAAAATACATGGCAGTGTTGTAGTGAGTACATTTTACAGTGTTGCATCACACACTGTGTCTCAGTCAGCAGCGAGTTGCTCCAGAAGAGCGAAGAAATTATCATGTAACAGGAGTTGGAAAAAAAGAATAAGAGAAAATACTGCAAACAGAGCATTGGATAGGTAACATTTGTTCGTAATTTCAGATGTACTAATTGCTGTACCACCGCATCAATTAATACAACTTCCTCAGAGAGCACCCTGACAGTCACACTGCATGTAGTGATATGAACTCACAGCTAAATGAACACTGTAGTAATAGCATTTAAGACTATCCATCACTCTTTCTACATAGCAACCTTCCCTTACACAGTTCTACTCTAGACAAAATGACATGCTCCTTTCTTAGTAAGCCCACTGGTGCCCCAATTCAGGTCAGACTTCTTTTCTCCTGCCATAACAGTCCAGCTCCAGCAGAGGCAGCAATCATGGAAATAGTCACATTTAAAACCCAGTGAGGTCTGATGCTATTTTCAGATTTATGGAAACGAGTGGCTAAAAGATGTACTTTATATGTAGTAGGCAGCATCAGGATATAGAAAATGAAAATTCATTGAAATTTTCAATGATTATTAAAACCTGACATATGTTTTAAGCACATTAAAGCAAGAAACTTCATTTATGTGATAAATTTCTGGCTCCATATATATTTAGTATTTAGCTATCTCTACCAACCATATCCCGTGGATAGTATATCAAAACTGCCAAAATGAAATGGAAATTTTCACACACTTAGTACTTTGAAAGAGACTCCAATTTAAGCTTATATCAATGTCTTGCTTCAAAATAGCAAAATAACCTTTCACACCCCTGAACCGCAATTGCTTACAGGCATAATGCTATCACAACATTACGAATCCCTATTTAGATCTACTGATCTAAATATTCCACAGCAACAAACATGTTTTCTTCAGCATTCAGTATCAGATTTCCATCGTATCCCCACTATAAAAAAACCCATGTTTTTCCTGTCCACCCTGTCTAGCTACATCATTTGATGTTTGTTGACAGCTATGCCAACCAGACGGTTGCATTTCATGTGGGTACCAGAGCATTAACAGATGTACACAATACCTACTCTTTTTGGCAGACTCCCTAAGGAGGAAGAGATTTAAAATCTTTGTCGCCTACTGGAGATTTCTGTGCATTTTCTATTGACTGGAAATAAAGAAGCAGTAAGAGCAGCACAGTGACAAAAAGATAAAACAAGTGAGTGATTAAAGCACAAACTAATACAAATGAACTGGCAGTGACAGAAGACAGACCTTCAGCGCACAAAGGGGCTCTGCTGCAACACCACAGACCTGGGCAATAAAGATGTAATTAAGGAAAAGAACACAGACTCCTTTGTAACAATATGGACTTCATCTGGCTGGCATGACTGCTGCCAAAGGAAAAGCAGCTGTGACTTACTGCAAAACTGTACTGCAGAGTGAATCACATGTGTTATTTAATCAGATGTATTACTGGGGATCTGTCGTGGTTTAGACCCAACCAGGCAGCTCGTTCACTCACTCAAGCCCCCCTGGCTTGCCCTCCCCTGCTTCCAGAGAGATGGGGGGAGAATCAAAAGAATGCAACTTCGACAGGTTGAGATAAGAACAGTTCAGTAACTAAAGGTATAACACAAATCACTGCTGCTACCAACAATAATAATAATGATAAAGGAAAAGAATACAGCATCCCATCAACCACAACAGACAACTCACGACACCCCACCAACCGAGTGCTGACCGACCACCTCTTCCAACCACCCCGAGAGAGCTAGGCCTTCCGGATCACCCCCAGTTACATCCTGCGCATGACGGTGTACGGTATGGAATACCTCTTTGGTCAGTTTGGTCCTGTCAGTCCAGTCCTGTCCCTCCTTCCTCCCAGCTTCCCCTCCTCCCCGGCAGAGCATGAGGCTCACAAAGTCCTTGGTCAGGGCAAACATCGCTCAGCAACAACCAAAACCATCGGCCAGCCTTGTTC
>NDXB01017391.1:0-19493 GCA_002631895.1 Agapornis roseicollis | reverse complement strand
CAGCTACTAAGGAGGAGAAAAGCTGACTGCAACTGCTGAACCCAGGACAGATATACCAGTGAGCTCAAGAATAAGCTTGTTTCTGACATTGATTACAGTGTCCAGTGAAGGTTTTTCCGATGAAGATATTAACAGTGAGGCTACTGAATCTAGAGCTTTAACTTCAAATGCCTGTCAAAGAGGCACACATGAAAAGCATACTTAACACAAATCCTAACAAGTGGGTCACAGAGGAACATTATTGTGATTGACAATGTCCTGCAGGACCAAACTCAGTAATTTATAAATTTCATAATAAGATATCTAAGAAGGCCCAAGCAGACCTATACCAGAAATGGACTTTTCATTTCCAAGTAGTTCCCTGAAGTTTTTTTACTTATAATCAGAGTAACTCATGTATTTGTTATTTCTTGTTAGGATAAATTGTGACATAGATCAGTATAATCTGGATATAAACATTTTCACGAGGATATAAAGGTACATCACTGTAACACTGGTGGATGTAAACAACATGTAAACATAGACACGTTTGTTCTTTATTTGATCTGTCCTTTGCTGACCCAAGAAAATGCATGTGAAGAAGGGAGAGGCAGTTACAGCTGTGAGAGTCAGCACCACATTGCCTAAAGGAATCAGTAAAATACATTTTAACCAAGGGAGGCACAATGTTCCTCAGCATCTATGCCTCTTTCAAGGACTAATGATTCATCAGTGAGGGACTCTCTTGTTGTACGGCATCATTTTAACAGATTCCCACAAACTAGGTGTACTGTTAAGAAGGAAGTGACATGTATGCCTGAGTTAAGAATGTACAGCTGAAGGGAATACCTGGATACATATTTGAAGTCTTGCAATACATGCCTTTTTACATTACCAGAAAAAAGTCAATTTAAAAACATGAAATGATGAGGAGTAAAAACCAGTCACCGTCTGCATTTAGGGAACCAAGGTCTTTTGTTAAGTTTGACTTACCTGCTGGAAGAAGCTTAATCATGACAAACAGTGGCTTTCAGTTTTGACAATTTCCTGTAACTATTTCAAAGCAACAGTGTGAATTGAAGTCAGGTTTGGGTGCATTCACACAGATAGGAAATTCACTGCAGAGAAGATGGTAACTCCCCAGACAAGGTAACCTCAGTTAGCCTTAGAATAAAGTATTTTAGAATAAAGAATAAAGCTATTGAAAACCTCATAGTCTCCTATACTGCTAGGGCCTTCCTTTATGCTTTCATGTAGTATTATTTAGATCAATTAATTATCTTAATGCTTATGAATTCAAAATTATTTGCTTGTAACAAGAACCCCTGCACTATACATTTTCCTTACTTCTTTTCTTTTAAAATGACATATATTAAATTATGCCTTATACAAGGTACAATGACATAACTAAATTCGCTGGGACAATGGAATATTAAACATGATGGAATAATAAACATGGGCTAATAGAGACTCAAATGCCCTCTTTAGAAAAAAACCCAAAGAAATTAGTTTTTGGTATTTACCTGAGCCTGCAATCTGAACATTTCTTTAACGTGCATTTCTTAACCCTGTGCTTAGCTAGCACAAATGATACACAGCTGAGAAAAGGAAAGCCTCAGGCAGTAACTGCATTAGCTGATCTGATACCATGGGGCTGGGAACTTCTCAGCGCTGAGACAATTAACAGAGATTTTGGCACCACTTTTCATCTTTCTTTCATAAAGAAATATCTGCAGACAATCCAGAAATTAAAAAAGCTAAGCTGCTTGATGAGGCAGAAAACCAGACAAACTGCAGTGCATTTCTCTAAAGGCTCTGTTCCAGCTGACGCGCTGCTGCTGCTGACTCACAACACCTAGCAAGAATGATTCATTCTTCTCAAAAGTGTATCCATTTACTCATTCCATTAAAGAACTGTGGTTATTCTTTTCCTTAAAGCTTTTTCTAGTCCGAGGTCCCTCAGGGACTTAATTCAGATACCTCTCAGTTTATGAGTGCTTCAGAGACAGAGTGATAAACTACAGAACTGGTATTTTTGAGATCCGACTTATAATTCATACAGGTATAGCAGGCGATAAAATACTGTATCTTATTTACACTTTAATGACAATTCCAAAAAGTGTTTTTCATCCTGTCAAGAAGAGCTCACTTAAAAATCCACCCAGGCCCCTTAATCAGTCATCTACCTGACTGCATGTGTTTCTAAAATGAGCTTACTGCAACTATGTTTTCCTATATATTTCCAAGTACAAGTTCCAAAGCTTAAAAATTGGTAGTAGGAGCTTCAAACCATTTCAACATTGCCCACCCCACAAGGATTTCAGGACAATAAGGCTTGATCTGAATATTTCTGCAACATCTCAAAGTCCTACAGTCACTTTCATCACAACTTCCATGTCCCTGCAACTCTCCTCTTCTAGCAAGTTTAACATCCCAGCATACTACTATAGCCGGATGTTGACACAAACAAATTTTCTCAGCAATACCCATATGCTCTAGCCAGGTAATGGTGAGACAAAATCAGCCCTTATGATTTTCAAGGATTAGCACCTTCACATTAAGATAGCATATAACATTCCTTCCAATAGAATAACAACTGAAAAACTGGTTCACTGGAACGACAAAGCAACAACAGTACCAGCAGGTCGGCTGCAAGACCTAAATTACTGCCTGTCACCTAACGTCCATCACTTCACAAACAAAATGAACACAGCACAGCCATTTGCAAGTACCATGTTCATATTAACAGCATTAGCAAAAAGAAGATTTCAAAACCCCTATATATTGTCATAAAGGAGAAGAAGAATTTATTCTAGCAGGCTACAAAGAAACACTCTTCAGTGGGAAAAGCAAATCAGGATTACAAGAAATAGACAAGGCTGATGAAGGCACCGCTAACAAAAAGTGTATATAAATAATGTCCTACGTCCCACAGGTGGTGTGGTTGAGAGCATCACCGTACAACCACTGCTAACAGTTCTAAGAAGAACGCAGTAGTTGAAAAATCACCAAATGAGCTGATAAATCAGCATTTTTAAGTAGGGACTTCAAGAGGCTAGCAAAATGTGAAGAACGCTATTCCTAATCTTCAGTGACAATTAAGCAGGTTTCTCTCACTGAACAATGAAATCAATGACATAAAAATAGCAAGCACCAAAGCACTCAAGCACTTGGTAGATACTGAAAACAAGACTTCTTATAGTAAAGCCTGTTGTTCCTCCTTTTGATAAAAGCATAATGCATTTTTGCCTTATCATGGAAGTGATAGTGCTATAAAAGCCCATCACTTCAAGGCTATCTTACAGAGGTCGGGCTGCAGACTGCAATTTAAGTCTAGGAAGGAAGGATAAACTGCTCCCAAGAGTAGACCATATTGTATTACACAGACAACACAAAAATGATTCATATGATTTAAGAGTTTAGGAAGGATATCAGAAGTATGTACATCAACTGTATTAACTGAGAGATATTCTCAGATATGAGGCTGAAACACTACCCTCTCTCCCCTTAAAAAACCCCAAAATACAATGAGAATGAAATGGAAAAGTAAGATGCTACTGAATTAATTCCAAGGCAACTACTCAATTTAGATGGCCTTATTAAAAGGGAAAACACAGAAAATACAGTGTAAAATTCAGTGTTGCATGCCCTATGTCACTGTGCATTCCAGACTAAAGTAAAAAATAGACAACAAACTTTTGTTAACGATAATGCTTATTTATCAGAGAGAAAATCTCCCGTGACCAAAGAAAGAAGATCCTAGAATTCAACACAGAGTCCTTGCAGAACAAAACCACCCCAAAACACAAGCCACTAGGAATAATCTCAGACAAGCTTTTTCCACTAAAATAACCTACCACTGAAAATAAAGGGTGGGGGTGCAAGGGGTGGGGGGTGGTGTGGAAAATCATGGGCAACTCACATGAAGCATGATTAAAAGCAATACAAATTCAGTCACAAGTCACCCTTACAAAGTAATAATACTCATCATCTCTTTGTAAAGGCAAATTTAATCACATATCATTCTCTGTATGTGTACACAAACATTTGCAGAAAACTAGTAATATATTCTGCATGTATGACATTCTTTGTTCCTCACAAACAGCAGTGCAGGCAATTGTCCATACAGCATATTTTGGACAAGAGTCTCAGCCGGCGCAAACTCATGCTACCTCCATTATAAACAGAGGTAACACAGTTCGTACCAGCTAAGAATCTGGAATTTTCTTTTTCCTCCTATTCATCTCCAGCATTACTGCTGCAGTGTCGATGCACTTTGTTTTTTCAACCCAGGAACTCTTCAATGACTTGTGAAAACTAAAGTGTGAAGTGCAACCTCTCACTGTTTGAAGTTACAAGCAGCTTCGTTTACAAACATACAGCTCTATCTATTGTGCAGTAGTTGAAAAACTTACCTTTCGGACTGAAGCCAAACGAGTCATCATTAAAGACTCTTCTCTATCATCATCATCATCCAAGTCAAGCATGGGCATACTAAAGCTGTCAATAATACTGCAGCACCTGGAGTTTTCATCCCTGGGATCAAAGGGATCCACAATGATTGGTTCAGTCCCTTTGATTTCACAGCGGCAGAAAGGGCAGCCTTGGCCATCAGATTCCTACAAGCAAGGAGAAACAAAACTGTTTAGAAATACAAAAGAGAAGTCATTTTAAAAGCAGGTCTGAAATCTTTCTACAAAAAAAAGGCCCTTAGCAGGTCTCCAAGAGCTTGTGAAGCATGAAAATAAACAGGAAACGGATTCATAGATACTGAAGTACAGTGAACAGTAAAATGGCCGCATTTTTAAAGCTGCCTGCCCTCAAAAGATTAAGTGTCATTTAGAAGTTACTAATCAAAATGCAACCATTACCTCTACAAAGCACCAAAATGTAATTGCCTTAGTATTACACATCAGGAAGTTACACCTTGCCTTTTGGGATTACAAGTTTCCTACTCCTTCAGAGGAAGGAAGATAAGGTGCGTAGACAGAGATAATGCATTTTATTACATTATCTCTTATATTGAAGTATTTCTTTTTCATTTCAAGTTAGAAAATGCGGATGAGATTTAAAGCGTGCAGCTCATTCTCTGAAGAAGACGACATGCACGCAGCACATCACAGCTGCAACATTTCCATCACTCAGCAACACACATACAGAACATCTAAAACTACAAACATTTTTTGACATGTTTAAGTAACAAGCCAGGCCTTTGCCACATTTCCAGTAAATTGTGTGAACCAAGGAACTATTTCCACATGTTATCAGGAAAAAGAATCATTTGAATTTTAACTTCTAACTGATACAATGTGCTAAATGATCTTCAAGCAGCCGTATTTCCATTACTTTTACTCATTTCAGAGATATTTTCCCTCATCAGAAGTAATCAAAAAGCCTTTAAAGTAGATTTCCAATTATAATGAACAAAAATATCAGAGAAGTCTTTCAAGCACTAAGAAGGAACGTTTTCCATCAAGAGGCATGACACAGATTTGAATTTAAAAACAAAAGCTAAAAAAAAAAGCCCCGAAGTTTTGAGGGATCATGACAATTCAATCTGAAATCAGAGATCACATTGTGTCATATTTCTAGTCAGAAAGACAGCTAGAAAGATACAAACACCAGAATTAATTCTAAATAACCTCCCCATCCGGAAAACTCATCAAGCAAGCACAGCTTTTTGAGTTCGCAGATATAGGAACAGCTTTGATTTTCTTTTTCTAGCATTATTTTTATCTTGATACTTGCCAGTCTTACTAAACTGACAGATGATTCTACAGTGTGTGGAAGAACTGCATCCCAAGGCCAGAGAGCTATAAATGATGTCTCCTGACAACAGTCATGTCTATTTGCATGGTTAGTTCTGGATTTTCATTTTGTATGAAGAGATATATGTAATCTACTTTTAGCAGCCTTGCATCCTAATTACATAGTCTTGTCAACACCCCTTACTACCTCAAAGAGTGTCTCCAAATCGTATGTAACAGAAGTCCTCCCCTACTCATAGAATTCTTTACAGTTTCCTTTTCTAAAACCAGCCTTACGATGAGGCACAGAGCTTTCAATTTCCAAGGCTTTCTTCTATCTGTGTTGTCAAATAGTTCTGTACTAGCAGCTTCCTTCCTTTCTTCTGAAAAACACCAAGTTCCCCAAAATACATTGGGTAACCAATCACAGCAGAACAGACTTGAATTCCTCAGTATAAATACAACTGAGAAATTAAACCTGAGCTCTGACATGTCTATGTGAATACACATTTGTCCATGCCCACAGAAAGGTTATTTAGGACACAGAGAGTAGCTATTGTGAAGCTTACAATGCAGCATACATGCCCATATGCTTTTAGAATGAAGTCCAGACATGCAGTTTTTAGACAAGAGCAGACTTTTGTGGAAGAAAACTACATTTTACTCCTATTGCATAATACAAAAAGTAAACAGCTAAACCAAGTCTTGAGAGACTCATCTCCATGAAGGTTAACACCTCAATCAGCCTGAGGAGTCTATGGCAGATCTAATGTTGCTTACTCAATTTTTTTCTGCTTAGTGAAAACATCTGTATAGGACCTCTCGAGGCATATCTAATGAGCAATTATGCTGCCAATTAAACACTAGCCCACCAGAAGCTTGCAACAGCTGATGCTGTTACAGTGTAATATTTCTTCATTGCCTCGGTAATTATATAAAAGTTAAATCTGAAATGTAGCCCAAAATGTACCTGGTCTATTACAGCTGGTTGCAATGTTTTGATGGTTTTGAACACTAGCTCTCTGAGCCTAAACTGGTTTGTTGTGTCCTCTTCCTGGATCCTTAGCCATTAGCCAAAGTACTGAGGACCTTAGCTTCTCAAGTCTCCAGAACCAGAGCACATCACTGTCTCAACGCTGGAACATACTGCTACCATGCAATGAGACATCCAGCAATCACAACTACAAAGATTTCAGTCTGACACTGAGAATTAAACTGGTAAGAACAGAGAAAGGATACTCCTGAAATGAGAAATATTGTTCCAACTCAGCAGCTGCTTAGCAGTGAAATAAGTGTTCTTATTTGGGTACGTCTAAATTAAAATTTCAGATGTGTGGGCAACTTGAAAGATTTGTGTTTGGAGCATCAAACTCCAGTTTCATAAACAACACAAAATTGGGAACTAATAATACTCCTTTCCTGGCAAGCTTTATTGCTAATGGAAAAACAGAATCCTGCCTGAGAATTGAATGATCCTTTCTTCTCCCACAAAATACAGATAGGAAGAAGAAAGGGGCAGGGAGGAGGTGGCAGAATTGCTTCAATTTAGAAGCACCTATTAAGGGGAAGTCAGAAGCTGTAAAGAAGAATGCCTCCTGCTTTCTATTTTCATTTTAAGTCAAGTGCTTGTTAGCTGCACTGATTTATAGGGATCAAGCCTCCCTTTTTCCAGACTGACATGTCCATGAACAAGATGAACAAAACACACCAACCTGTCTCACCAGGAAGTCTCTGTGGTTCTTTAGGATACTCTGTAAATCACATCCAGAGATCGATCAGAGTTTCCCCTCTATTCAATCTCTTACCCCAACAACTGTCTAAAACTAACATGAAACACAAGAATCCTAAGCTTGTTTTACCACAGGCCATTTCTTTACCTGCACTGAACCCTTCTCTCACCAAAGACATCTTATCTACTTATAAAACTGTGTCTCAGTTAAAGTTAACCACTCCCAGCTGCTACCTGTACCCTTAATGCATTTTGAATATATCATGAAGTGACCTCGTCACTGAATTGGCATCAAATACCCAGCTTCCACTGTTTGAGTAGCTACTGCACTCAGGAAATCCACTTAGCAGCTATCAGTAAATGGCCTTGGCAAGCACACAAGTCCAGATCTTAACTACTCCTGGAACTTCACTTTTTACAGATTTTGGTCCACAAAATAAAGCGTTTATAATTTTAAATATACATGCCCTTGAACGCTCTCACCGAGTAGCAGGAAAAGTGAACCTAAACCCACACTGTAAAGAGGATGCAACAGAAACCCATCATCTTCTCCACTAACTGAACTATGACAGTACCTGCCACGCTGTAAGACAAGAAGTGCACATAAGGTGTCCACAAGGCTCTATCTTCACATCCTTGTCATTCTCTGCACAGATTTTACACAGCTGAAAGGTGGAACCCATTTCACAGTACAATTCATACTGCTCCTGTAACAAAAAAAAAAAAGATTATTTTTTTTTTCCTCTTGTTTGTTCACAAAGAATATATTTAAGCACCAGTAGTGACAAACATTTCTGAGTCCCCTGTTTTCCAATACACTTTATTTATTAGTCAAGGAAACTGAGGCTACTGATCTTTTTAAAAGCCACACTAAAGTTACTGAAACAGCTTACTATTTTGCTCCTTTAAATCTGTGCTATACCACGATACAGTCTACAAAAGGAAGTTTAAAATATCTGTGCTTATTAGGTTTTCTACAAACCTCTCACATAACTCTTATGCAAGGCATATATCCTGCTTTTCCTTGGTTGCAGTACAGAATAAGATAACAAACAAATGGTTGTAAGTGAGAAATCAAGGGATAAATGGGAACAAAATTGCGATTTCCTTTTCTAGGTACGTTCAGGACTAGTTAAAGTTATTGACTTAAAAGCAGCCAAGCAAGAGGGCTTTCTACCTACATTAAATATGCAGTATGGTAGTATGGTTAACTGAAGCAAACAACCTCTATGAAGCAAGTATGGCAAGAATATCCCTCAGGATAACATGGCACCAGCCATGCACAGATCATTCAGCACTTTGTATCCTTACAAGATTAACAGGAAGATATAAGAATACCTTCAGGAGGAATAAATAATAGGTAAAACTTGAGTCCAGCATATTCTTCCAGAATTAGGTATTGTTGAGAAAAGGTAATTAAACGCATTTGTGTAGAAACCAAGTTTTTTTAGTCTTGCAAAACAAAAATAACATTGGAGAGCTTAAAATAAGTAGAATCCAGGCTACAGGAAAATAAAGAGCTACTGCTGAGTAAAGGGAGAGGATATGAGGCTAAGAAAAAGAGAAAATAAAAGAGACAGCTCGTATCTGCAGCTGTAGTCAGTATGTACAGCTTACGGTAGAGCTCTCACAAAGAATCCATCTGCAGCAATCCAGCCCTGCAGCCACTTTTATATCATCTTTTCGTAATTTAAGCAGCCTTAGCAACAGCTTTAAACTACTGCAGTTCTACATTATCTAAGACAGTATTCACATAGTTCACACTGTTGAATCACCAGGAGAATTCACTAATGGTGTGCTCACAACTGCAAGTTCAGAGGCAACTGGTTTCTTTCTGTGAATTCAAAGCACAAGATGATTGGCTTGGGTAATCACTGAGATGTCTAAGCTGCTTTTCCTCTCCTTGAGGAAAAGTAAGGATATGGGGCTACAAAATTATGCAACACAAACATCTGATATCTCTGCATTGCTCTCTCATTGCTATTTTGAGACTGGAGGGAAAAGTAGTTAAATCAGAGAAATAGAAGTACTCAGACTTCCTTCAGGTAATTCTTTTTTAAGAATTCTCTTACTTAGGAAACAGGTATTTTCATGATGGTATTTGTGCTAATGCTGTAGATGGTAACGAATACTTCTTTCCTAAAGTATTTCTAGAGGTGAGATGTGCATAAAGCACTCAGAATTACGCAAGATTCAGCAGGTCATTCAGTCATCTTTGAAGAAACAGAAGACCATGTGAAACAGTATGGCTTTGATCTACTATGATGTCTTTCCCTGACCATATCCTCAAGTCTTCGAGGTGCTTTTGTCAGGAAAAATGTCCTACACAGCATACCTTAGCATGCTAGTGCTAATTTCAGCACTATTTTTAATCAAGCATTTGTCTTGGGGTGGCTACTTCCTATTACTTGAGCATCAAACACGCGCACATTCGTTGATTAGATCGTCATTTAACAGGACTACAAAGACATCTAGATACCCTGATTTCCTCTGCAAAGTGACTCCCTTCAGATAATTTTTTCCTGTTGCTTTTCCCGATCTCTCTTTTAATTTGCACAATGGACACAGAAGACAGGAGAGAGATCCTGGAACCAGTACCTTTGTAATAAATGAACTATACTTTTCCTCCTGGAGATGTCAAACTACCGCTGCTATTCAGCTTTCAAACCTATCTTTTGATCTTGATTTTATTTCGTATTCCCACCTGCTATTAGCAAGGTAACACCAAGCTACATAAACCTGCAGCATAAACAGCAGTTATTAAAGATTTTTCTGACAATACATTTCTCACTTGGAAGAAGCTTGTAATAACCAAACTTTCCAAGACATGCCATCTGCATCAACTCTAGAGAGTTTAAAGAACTATTAACCTGCTCTTCATCTAAGACTCTGCATCAGTAAGATATCTTCACTCTTATTAATTTGTTTCTCACATTTTAATAGAATCTTATCACTGCTAGATGGGACACTGAGGGAAGTGATGATTAAAAAATAACGGAAAAGCTCTGCAACATTACCTGTGTGACTTTTATGTGGTCATGGGGCGTGGGTTCACATAATCCTGTCAAATCAGGATTATAACTTCGTCCATCAGGGAACAGATAGCTGCATCACAAAGACGATTGTTATAAATATGCACATTTCTTTACCTTTATTAGCTAAATATTACCTGTGAAAATCTGAAGGGGCAGAATAAGTTACAGTAGATATTAACTAAAACACATTATCTTTCCTCAGCCATCTTTACTACCTTCTGAGTGCAATCGAATTGCTGCATTCTGATAGAGACTCAAGTCTATTTACAAAAGCACAGGAAAGATTTTGGAATGAAATGCACGGATAGCACCAGAATGCATCGGAGCTTTTATCTGCAGATAGCTTTCTGAAGGTAGCAGTATTTTAGGTCTTCATTTCACAATAAGCTTATACTTGTACATGTTCATAGTGGCCTCTCCATGGCAAGCGTGATGCTTGGTGTCTCTACAGACTATTTCAAGTAATGGAGCAGAACAGGAGGTAACACACATTTTTGTACAGCTGCGTGTAGTATGACACACATAAAATTATATATCTGTAAAAATATTACATATGTGTGTATCTGCATATTATGGCAAGAATCTACACTGAGGATCCAAGATGCAGAGCGGATTTTAAGAACCCATGTGGGCATTTCAGCCCTGTGAGAAACCAGAGACACTAAGTTGTTCTCTATTCAGGTCTTTGTTACCTCTAACTTGAAAGTCATTTTGTTAAGTAACACAGTGAGAAAGTTATATTTACACAGGGTACAAAAACTACACTCTGAATAAATATTCTCAGCTCTAGTTTTTGTTTGCTCGGTTTTTGTAAAGTAGAAACACTACCGTAAGTGTGTTTGTTATTACCACTGTGAAATCATCACACCTGGAAATACATTCCTGGACTGCGCAGGACTGGGGAAAACTGCAAGATTGTAAAGGGTTTCTCAATCTTTTCTTGAGAAATGACCAATTGTCCTTCAACATTCCCCCCCCCCTTCTGATGATGTGGATATATCAAAACATGTATCCCAGGGAAAAGATTCTGACAACCAGAATTTGTCAGCCAACCTAGGGAAAACGTCCTACTTCTCCATAGAAGCTCAGACTTTCTTAGAATTATAAATCTCTTTAGTAAACTACTGCTACCTGGAAAATGTTCTGGCTGTACAATATACAAAAAAAGCAATTACACAGCTTTCAAATTATTGTCCAGAGTTAGACATATGAGTAACTGGTACTAGTAATAGTTCAATAAGCTTAAGTGCACTTGGGACTCTTATGGGAGGAGGGTGGGAGAGGTGGAGGGGGCAGAAGGGAGGAATCAAGGTGACAGCTGAGTGATTATATTTTCTCCTGGACTTTATCTGCTATGAGATATGGCTTTGGTTAACTTTCACTGACTTTGGTTAATGGAGTTACCTGGAAACAAGTGTTTTTCAAATGAATGAAAGGGATAGCCCTTAAACTTCAAAGGAATGCTAAACACCATATCCAGGTTCTCTGTTTTAAAGATCTTTAATATATAACCATATGAGCATTACAAGAACAAGGATATCAGGACTTCTTATCTAAGGTGACTATAGGAATTTGTACTTACAATCCTTCCCGGCTGCCATCAATCAAAGCTTGAAACAGAGGTTTATTGTGAGGTATGGTCTGCAATATGTTGCCATCACCAGTCACATACCCAATGGCCCACTGTCCCAAGCGAGTGCAGCTCAGTCTGAAAATGTAGCTTGATAAAAACAGGATGAATAAAAAGTCAATGTTAATCAGAGTTCAACCAAGCAGTGAAGAAAGCAAGGGTGGCCTGTGGTGAAAGCACTGAATTAGGTCTCTGAAGACTTGGGTCAGATTCCCAATTCTGCCACCTGGTCTTTGTGTAACCTTAAATAAACCTACATCTTTTACACTGTGAGCTCCTCGTGGGCAGAAATAAGGCAACATTAGCACCCTACCCCCAACTTTTAATTTGTTTGCTTTTTAGCTCTCAAAGGGACAGCTGCATGTTCACTGTGAACAGTCCTATTATATACGTTTAGGCATGCCATAAACCTTTCCAAGAACGGTGTATTATATTATCAAGTCTCTATAGCTACAACATATGCCTA
Source organism: Agapornis roseicollis (assembly GCA_002631895.1). Taxonomy (NCBI): domain Eukaryota; kingdom Metazoa; phylum Chordata; class Aves; order Psittaciformes; family Psittacidae; genus Agapornis; species Agapornis roseicollis. The sequence continues at coordinate 6,907 of NDXB01017391.1, read as the reverse complement.
TTGTGCATACACAGGCCAATAGCCTCAACGAACAAAGGGGAAACCTAAAACATTTTTAGGTGCAATAGAAATGTGAATGGTGAACTGCTCTAGTAGCGATGTTAATGTTGTGTGCACCAAAGGAGGTTAACAAGATAGAAGAAATATTACTTCCATGTCAAAAAATACCAGATAATAACAGCCTAACTGGTCTTGGAACTTACATAGCTCTGTGTATTACAGGTGGTAGCTGGGAGCATACATAATGCAGACAGCACAGAAGGAGGGAAAGGAAGATTATAGGCAATAGTATGGGGCAGGTTTAGTTCTTCTTGCTAAAAACCATAGTCCCTTTCATGTCAAGACACCACCCTATATGCAAAAACCTCACTCAGAAAATACTCCCACAGTGAAATACCACAAAATCCATTTGTTTATTAGAAAGAGCAGCTTTTCTTAATTATGCATCAATTATTTATTGCCTTCTAAATTGTTAAAAATAAGAAATCTTAGCCTCCCTGAGGTTTGGTGTAGCTCTTACAACCATTAATAAGGCAAACATTACACTGAAGTAGTAACTACTCATTTGAACAGAATCTTGTAATTTCCAGGATGTTTTAGACAGATTAAAAAAGCAATTTTACTTCTTATCTCCTCTTTCACACTCCAGCACTTCACCTGAGCCATTCAGAAAGTAATTTTCTGATATTCAATAGAAAGCTATCTTAAAAGTAACTCTCCATTTACAAGGAACATAAAGGCAACTTTATATAATTTCTCTGTCACTTCTCTTATAATGACAGAATCAATAGTAGAGAAAACGCTAAGTATAGCAATCACTCTCAAAATCAACCTAGTTATCCGATTTCCACAGTAGTGTTCATGAATACCAAACTAAAAATCAGTGTTACTCTACTGGCACCACAGGATACTTGTAAATATACACTTGATCCATTAGGTAACTTAACAAGAGACAATATATTGCTTGCTAAAAGGCAAAAGAAACCAAGTACAGAATACAAGTGTAACTGTCACTAGACTTCTCTAACAAGTTTCAAAATGATGCACTCCTGACGATGCAAACATGTGATCCTGTAGCAAAGTTAACACTACTAAGCGTCAGAGGAAAAAAGCTTTGCAACTAGAGGGTAAAACTACCAAATACAAGTTCTAGGATTAAATACACTAATAAATTACTACTTCTCTGATCTAAGTGAAATAAAAAATTGGACAAAAGAAGTGGCATACGTGGTAAACGTTCAGCTTAAATAATTCAGTATGCATAGCACCACACAGACATTACTCAAACCCAATACATGTCATCATATTTAATTCGACTTTTTTTCTTTTACAGGCAGTTTGTGATATAGAATCATTACTGGTAAAGAAAAAAAAAGGGAACACAGAAGGAGCACATAAGCACTGATTAAATTAATAATGTGTGTACCCTGAAAGATGTAAAGTGTTTTTTTACTTGCCTAGTAAACAGCAATTCAATACAAATGTTTAAAGAAAATTATATTTTCTATCATGCTTTTCAAGAATGCATTGCTTGTTGTAACTGATTTAGAAGGAAGGAAAAGCAATGGAATTACAATTTGTTCTGTTTAACTGTACTTAGACTTCCGTGTGCTGATATCTTTTTTTTGCTTTCTAGTACTGTAGAAGAATTATGATTACATGGTTACAGAATTTCTCTCTCTTAACCAGAGAGTGTAAGTATCATGCAATATAGAGGTATGAACCTACAATAATCATGTAGCTTCTGAGAGAGCAAGTTTATTTGGAAAGCAATAACCAGCAAAACCTCTCACCTCCCAGGCTTAGTGCTATATTTCTGCAACCTTGCTTTCACTTCATCATACGTGAGGAATGCCATGTATCCAGGATGTGTCACTGCTAAGAAGTTCCAATTCCTTAAGATTGAACCCCATGGCTAAAAAGAGAAGACAAACAGTTAAAAAGATGCAGCCAGGCAGTTACATATTTCTAATAAAACTCAAGTCAGTTTGTCAGAGACTTGCAGTGTCCCAGCTTCAGCTGAAAAAGACACACTTCTGGTTACGGTCTAAAGACTGTACTAGATCCAAACTTTGCTACAAGGGCTCCTTCAGAAGAATTATTCCAAGAACATCAAGTGTAAATTTCGGACAAGGAGTTCAAACACCTTAAATTTAAGAGATCTCCACTTTGAGGCTATACAGTATATTAAACATCACACGTAGCTCAAACCTACAGAGTACAGCTCCACTGATGGTTTAATAACACACAAGAAGCCTACCCTTGAGAGGTCCTGAGGCACTTTCAAAGTTAATTCTAAGTAACACTATCAAATTAAGCCTAATAAAGCCACTAATTTGAGATGTTGTTCCTTCTCTTATTCTTCTCAATTTCTTCAGTTACCATAATAGCATTACAGCCAGAAACAGAACAAATATTGACAGCACTTCGCAAGAGTCTTTGCTGACTTGAATAGCAAATGCTTCAGAAAACTCAGTGAGATGTGCCTGATATGCCATCACTTTGAAGAACACAGAACAGTCCCTTACTGTAAATGTTGTTTTTCTTAGTGGTAGATTAATACTACTTCCTAGCATTGGGATAGCTAGCAATTCCTAGCATATTAAGTGTTCACTGCCAGCATTTGAAGAGACAAGAAACTGCTTCTGAATGGTTGCCCTAACTAGATTAAAACGGGCTCAACTCTTTCCCTCTCACTACACCACCACTGACACTTCCTCCACAAAGCCTCCATGTTCTTTCTCCTTAAGTATACACTTATAAATCAAAAAGGATGATCAAACAGTTGGTACTTTGATGTTCAGTTGCATCATGGTAATATAAAGGCTTGCGCAACATGTTATGAAATAAATTCAAGTAGCATGCAAATTCCTTGGTTAATCACAATCATCAAGCTTCTAAGTTGTCTGTAGACAGTATCTTCCTCAAATGCTTGGACTCTCTCTAGAGTATTACACTATTGCCATACCTAGAAAATGATACAACAATACAAACGAAAAATCACAGGGCAAGAACTTACAGCTTGCACTGCGCACACAAACAATAGGAATATTTCAAAAGCAGATTTGTTAAATGGAAAAAGATTTTTACTCTTTCTCTTCTATGGAAACAGTTTTGCACAAAAGAGCAACTTAACTGAACATGTTAGCAGTGACAGAATGAAGTTCCTTTCCTTCAAAGCATCTACATATTATGCCATGCTAACTTTATCTCTCAACTTCGAACCCAGCACTTAAGAGAGATGTGCATGCATACAGTGGGGAGGCAGGGGGAGCAACTTCACTTTTACAGGATGTCTGTAAAAAGCAGCTTTGCGGTCTTCTGTGAGTAAGCATCGTTATAAACGTAGCTTTTCTGTAACATGACCCACCGTTGGCAAAACAGTATTCTGATTACTTAAAACAACTGGGATTGTCTCTCCGTGGGTGTATGCTCACCTAGTTACAGAAGCTGGAAAACTAGAGAAGTAAAATGTTACCTCTGGGAGAGGCTCTCAGACTAAGTTCAGTGCAAATTCACTTCAACAGCTAGGCAGCTTTGCACCAGTTGGTAATCTGCTTAGCAAAAAGTCTCTCTCTGCTTCTTTGCTAAATCAGAAGTTAAGCCTAACCAGTCTTCTCTCCTTACAATGCATCAGTACTGCTGATACCCTTTAGCTAGCTCAAGTCATGGTAATGAATCAAACTCACAACAGTCTCACAAATAAACTAATAACAGATATTCACTGGCTTACGCAGCAAGGAAAATAGATCTCATTTGTGTCATTTGTCTTGATGTTTAGTTCAACCTGTAGGACCCCACACAGGGTCAGAACAAACACTTATTTCTCAGACCACTGACTTCTCATTTAATTTTATATTTGATGTATAGATTAAAAGAAAATAAACCGACCAACCAAACCCAGTTGCTATTTGTAAGGAGGATGCTTGGGGTGAGAGAATAAATCCTACAGAAACAATCTTCAATTGATTTCAGAGGGAGGTATGCTGCAGCCAATGGGCCTTAGACATTTCGCAGGCAAGTCCGAGATAAAGATTTGGGCTTCATTACTAACCTGACCGCTGTACTAGTTTGCCAGGTACTAAATAAAGAGGAAGAAAGTTTGACAGAGTAGGAACTGATCCCAAGGCAGCAATGTTCAGACAGGAATGCCTGATCATATCAAGCTCCACATAAAGGGATTTTGCTAAACCAGCATAAAGTACAGTGATCTGTATTCCCTAGTTTGTAACTGCATCTGAACGAATCCCCAGAGTTTTGTTCAAGCCAGCGTAACCTGTGTTCTAGTAAGTGACTAATGTCTGTGGTTAAATTATACAGGGAGATTACTCACACCATAACATTTTCAAATGTGATATGGTTTTGACTCAGAATGGAGATGATCACAATCAAAACTCTAAATTAAACCCATTAATCACCACCTGCAAAATCTTAATGTCAACTTCATAATGGCACCCTTTTCCATAACAGCAACACCAAGAAAGCTAAACAGAGGTGATCAGAGGATAACATGGAAAACAAAACAAACATATGGCCCAGGCTTTGACATTAAATTAGTATTTTGAATGTATCTGTCTCCAAAAGGCTAAAGAACAATCACTGACTCATAGAATCATTTCGGTTTGAGGAGACCTTTAAGATCAAGTCCAACTGTTAACCTAGCACTTCACACTAGTTTACACTAAACCGCACCCCTAAGTCACTGACAAGCCTTCCTTGAAGATATTTTTCCTAACATCCAACCTAAACCCATGCTGGTGCAACTTGAGGCTGTCATCAGTTTATCGCTGTACACCGTAAACACAGTGAACGCCCAAATAAATGGCTGTACACCTCACAGATTTCTATATCCAAAACAGACAAATTCAGAATCAATACATTAGAGATGCAAACCACCAGAGCCTTCTATACTCATGTATGTTCTGCAGATTGGACACAAGGTTAACAGAGGCATGTAACATATATACAAGCTTATTTCAGGTAAGCATTACCTAGTAATGATTATACAGTTAATGCTGTTCTCAAAGATAGCCCCTTAATGGCAACAAAATGTTCATAAAAAAAAGTCAGACCTACATTTAGCCTAAAAAAAAGTCACATTCAACTTTTCTTATGTGCTAGTAGATAAACTTCTTGTAAGTATACATTGGTAAGGAAGCACAATGAAAATGTAAGTAGAACTTAGGTAAGTACCTTCAGGTCAGCATTTCTAGGAATGCACTTAAGAACAATGAAAAATAAGTAGAGCAGAGAACAAGGATAATATAAACATGCTAAATAGGTGCAGAAATGAAGGGGCTGTTGCTAAATGTTTTTACTTTTTCAGATGTAGGTGTTGATGCCCCAAACATCTCTAAAGGACTAAAAAAAACCGCACACAATTTATTTGTGAATCCTACTGTTTCAGTTATCTTCATTTTAAAAGAATAATCTGTTTCCTCAACCCGCACGTACTTGTCTCTGGGCACTGAGCTTCTCAGACTTTCATATCTTACCTGAAATAACCTAGTGAAGATATCAAATTCAAAAATTGAAATGTAGTCATTGCAGGTCAAATCAATAGTTGATTTAAGAGCCATTGCTTCCAACCCAGAGCTTATCTGATGAACTTCATGAAGGCACTGCCTGAACACTTTCCACGGCACTATAGTCCTGTGAGAGGGGTGGAAATAATAAGTTTAGTAAAGCCACATGTTTAAGAGGATACCTTATTTAGACATCAGAATTGAACTTTACAGAAATGGAACTCTGGTTTCCCTACAGACACACAAAAAACCACCAACCCCAAACCCCAACACACAACAAAATCCCCAAATTCTCTGAAAGCAGCCTAAGTAAATGAAAGAACAGTTTACCTTCCTTTAGGCATGGTCAAACAAAGTGTTATTTATTTTATAATGATAAATATTGAAGCTTCCTTAGAGGACAATAAAAAGAACACTGCAGAAACTGAAATATCCCATACCGAGCAGGTAGGAACCAATCTCAAACCTTCTTAAAGATCATGTAAAGGATCAGCTCTGTGCTTGGGGAACAGCTCCTTTCTTCACAACCTCTTCTCTCAGAATGATAAGCATCAATTTAGTACCTACTGCAATAACATTTTTTAATAGCTAAAGCTCAAACACTGGTCAAGTAACACAACAGCAACCAACCAGATACCACTGATACCAATCCATGGCCTGTCACAGCCCATGACAGTTACATGAATATTAGAAGACACGTCTTCTCAGATATTCACTTCACATACATATGGGGAGTATTTTCAGACAGTACTGAACACGGGAAAAGATGGGAAATCAGAACAGAAGGAAACAAAAATTATCCTCTCTAACACAAAGCCACGTTCTGTCAAATTCAGTTTCTATTTACATAGAGATAATGCAGGTTAGTTATTCTGTCAACCAAGTGCTTGTACGCAGAAGCTGTTTTGGGAATGACCACTTGAAAATGCTCCATTTTATTACTCAAAACTATGATAAATTGTTCAACAGCAATTCTTCTTCTCGTGTCATTAGGGTCATATCCAATTTCTGCAAAGCCGTAACACGTCTTGAAAAATTTCTGCTTCACACTGGGAGCAGATTCCATGATATTTTTAAAGCATTTTAATTAACCAAAATATAACCAATAAGTAACTATTAACCAACCTACAACTATTTTCAGGACTTAACAAGATCTCACAAATTCATAGCAATATTTTGTTAGTAACTGCTAAAATGACAAAAGGAACAGGCCTCACAAACTCACCAATATTTTCTGTGATTTTTATTAGTTCACACTGCCTTATTCTTCAAAGAGCTAAAATCATAGAATCATAGAACAGTCAGGGCTGGAAAGCACCTTAAAATCATCTACTAGTTCCATCCCCCCTGCCATAAGCAGGGACACCTCACACTAAACCATG
>NDXB01017389.1:0-32961 GCA_002631895.1 Agapornis roseicollis | reverse complement strand
ATTTGTGAGTAATGGGTGTGGGACTGGGTCATCTCCTGGTCAGCTGAATGGTCTGATAATAATGGATTCAAACCTGACATTGCAGAACTCTCCAGAGATGTGTAAAGATAAGTATTGTCTCTATGCTGATGTTAAAGGTAAATACTACCTCTAGGAATCCAAGAGCAACCTTTTATAAGATCAAATATGGACTATAATAACAGCTAATATAAAAATATATGGGTTTATTCTGACAAAAACATTCAATCTATATTAGCAGCAAAATTATTAGTGAAATAATAAGAACAATCATGAGCTTTATAGAAACATTATCAGAATATTCTATGGTTATGTATTCTCCAAGAGTCATGTTAGAAAGTACCAGCTTGTAAAAAGGATAAAACTCTATCTTTTTCACCTAAAGGTCAGCAAATACCTATCATAGGATTAGACCAAAGCTTCAAGCCACAGGAACAAAAAGTTTTAGTGGGCCAAGTGGAGCTGATTTAAATCAAAGTAGTAAGAAAAATAACTTAAGTAATATTAATAAGCAAGCAGAACACCTTTAAAGCTGCTATAACTTTGTCTATATGTGTGCTCTATATATAAGGCACATGATATCTGGTGTCTATTATTTAGGCACTTGAATAGATTTTTTGTATTTGCATTTGTCATGGGTTGGATGATGATTGTATCCTCATTTGTGTAGAAATTATAATTCTAATGGATAAAAAAATTCTAGGAATTAATCTTGTTGATGCTACTGAAATAAATTACCCTAAGTAGGCTAGATATATAAGAAAACAATATGAATTCAATTATTAAACAAAGGGAAATTGTATTTAATTAGAAAATTGAATCAATTCGCTTATATTCATCCCCATCCTTCACAATTTTAGAGATGATAAATCTCTTCCTCTTACACTGCATTGTTATGCACAGACAGAAAGAAGCGAATAATCTGTCTTCCATTTTTCAATTCCTGATAGACTGTTTTCCAGCTGTGGATGGACTAATTAATAATTAGAACTAGTGGAATGAAATGAGGCAAAAAGAGTATTCCAGTACCACAGAAAAAGATAGTGTTGTCAAAACGTGGCTTAAGACTTCAACCAACTGGTAGAGATATTTAGCCAGGACTTTAACCTGGCTTCAGTGTGGCTCAACTTTAGGTCAGTAGCTTGACCTTCTCCAAAACTTAGAGAAAACCTGTATTAATATTTGCTAATTTTAAATAATAGATTATAGTGAGATTAGAGCCAACAGAAATTATAGAATCATAGAATAGTTCGGGTTGGAAAGGACCTTAAGATCATCCAGTTCCAACCCCCTGCCATAAGCAGGGACACCTCACACTAAACCATGCCACCCAAGGCTTCGTCTAACCTGGCCTTGAACACTGCCAGGGATGGAGCACTGAGTTTGTTGAAATGTGATGATTTTGAGAGATTTTTAAAAATCTAACTTTTTCAAATTGTTTCAGTTGGTCACCCCAATTTATAGCAGATAATTGGAAAACAAAAGAATACGAAAATTAAGGAGCCCAATCCAGCTCTTGGAGACTTCCTTAATTGTTAGAGCCCAGTGCAAAGTCTGTTCAAGCTGAAACCAGAAGATTAAGCACAACAAAAGCTAAAAAGGAGAGCTAGAAACCAAGCATGGACATGAACTGTGCTCTGATTTTCATATAAGCAAAAGCCAGGTTTTCTGAATACTGAAGGTAAATAAGCAAAAAGCATTCATCTTAGTTTAAAATAGTGGAATTTGGCCACACTACTGATGCTCATAAAGCAGAAAGTGTGCTTAATCCTCACATTTTATCACACGTTTATCATTATTTAACCCCATCCAAATTCCTCTAAAGTAATCAGATACTGGCTTAGACTGTAACTTGCAACTTATGCTTGAAATCCCAAATCACCAGACTGAAGCAAAACTCCTGGTTCAGAAAGGCACAATATTTTCTCACAAAGAAAGCAAAACAAAAGAACAAATCTCCTTCTGAAATAGATTTCATTATTTTGATTTGCTGGACTTACTTTTTTTTTTTTCTAAGGGAGACTTAGGGTACTTAATGTACAATAATTAAAAAATTGAGGATTTATTATGATACTTCAAGATATAAGAGCTTATGCAAAGCAGAGTTCAAATTGCAACTGGTCTAGTTCCTTGGAGCTCTTTAAGCTACAAAAAACTCATAAGTTTTACAATCTAGGTTTTTATGAAGCATGTTATCCCAAACGGGTCAATCTGAAAATCACCATAGTAAGATCTTGTTATATTTGGCTGGGATCTGCAATTGTTAAGAGTCAGTCCAAAATTCAATGAAGTCCTGGATTTTCGTCAAGTCAGTATAGATTAATACAGACTAGATCTGTCATACTTCAGCTAATAATGACCTTTCTTTACATGTATATGCATTCCCTTTCTGAACTCGGTTACCAAGGTATCTGTTTCTTAAGCCCTACAGAGTACTTTTCTTGGGGAAAAATACTTTGCCTGTCAATTTTTCCAGCCAGTGATTATAAGTAGTCATGGTAAATCCTGCAAACGACAGTGAGACTAATCCTGGGAGAGAAAGACCTGTGCAAGTATCAAGTGCACAGGTACCCATTTCTTTCCAAAGAAATGCACGTTTATTTAAGTATCTAAATCACGCATTAATATATGAAAAGATGCACCAATGAGTGAGGGAGTTTCTTTGCATTATGTGTCCTGAGAAACTGTTGGGCTAATTTCCACCCAAATTTATCATCACATACAAAATTGCTGCAGTTAAGAAAATTGCTGTTTATGTATAAAGGGGTGAATTGTTCTTCTGAAAGCAAGATCTTATAGGATTTGGCAGTTCTTATATTAGGGTTTATGAACTGTGAATGTTCCACAATGTTCCTCTGTACCTAGTGGGCTTGAACTGTCGATAGGTCTCTGACTGAATCTTGTAAACGGTGGTCCCATGGGTGCACTCCGATTTTGGAACCTTTGTTACAGCAAATGGAATAAAGGTTTTGATAATCAAGTAACATATACACTCACTGTAGCATGTAAATTACACCACTTCTGTTTCTCTGCATTCACTTTAAAATATCTGATTAGCACCACACACTTTGTATACGGTTACAGAGTTTTCTTACATTCACTGACATACATGGAAAAGTTTTTTGCAGTATACAGGAGATTTATTCTTAGATGCAAGTGAATCTAAGGACAGTATTGAGCTATTTAAGCAGGTGTTTTGATTGACCAGACCAAAATAATGTGTAGACTCCACAGAGCTAGACCCTCTTTTGTAATTAAGCTGCTTATGTAGTTCTTCTAAAAACACAAGTGATGCTGGACTTTTGTATTTTATTTTAATGAAGGAATAAGGAGATGTGAGCATGATAAAGAGCACGTTAGTGATTAGAGGGCTTGACCAAGCTCTAAGAAATTCAGGTCCTATCTTCTGTATGAATGTATAATGGTCCGAACCATCTGCTTTCTGGGAAGATGCTTTTGCCACTTGCTGTCATCATCCTGGGCACAAGGACATTCCACTTCTGCAGCTAAAGCTTTGCCAGCACTGGAGAAAGCACACCAAGTATGGAGCTGGGAAAAGAAGGAGATAGAATCTCAGTTCTCTAATTCAGTAATGAGAGTATTTGGTGCCCTAAAGCTACAAGAGCTGTTGATGAATGTTCAGTGTTGTAGCCAATGCCACTCATGTTTTGACATAATATTAGAGCTATGCACTAAGCCCTTAGAGCACGCTGGTGATGCTGGGCTACGAACACTGGGGAAGTTTTACTGTTCACAGTGTAGGTGCATATGTGACCTGAGGAGTCACTACCTGACTGCCTACAGTTTATTCTTGTCTTGCTTTTTGTGCTTGTGTCCTTTGTCAGGGGATGGCTTTGGCGATGTGCTATGAATCATGGAGAAAGCTGTAATGAAAAAGGAAACTGAACCAAAGCCTCCATAATCAGCAAATCATCCTCTGGCCCTGCTGTTCTCTTCTGGATGATCCTTATGAAGAGGATCAGGTTTGTAAGTTATCCTCTCCACAATGGAGAAGTGTTAAAGGTTTAATTAGGACCCTCTGTTGTGACTAAGCATCTATTTCCAAATAGGTGTGGTAAATATTCATAGGTCCAAGAGGGCAGAGAAGCCTGTAGGGACAGGGTCATACACTTTTCCTTTTCTCTGCCTTATTTGTCCATCAGTCAAAACTGACTGTGTGCTCTGGCTTCCACATCAGCACCAGGTCATCTCACTTGGATGTTGTAAAATAATTAGTTAACAAGTACAAAACATATCAGATGCAAGACAGTTGAGGGCCTATAAAAGTCTGAGAAATGAGTCTTTAAAGCTCCTCTCCTCATGTTGATTACGAGAGGGCAGGGAGAGAGCAATGGAAAAAAACAGCAAAGAAGAGAGCCATGGAAAAAATTAGGTGTGAATAATAAGGCAATCCTAATTCTGTTATTTCTCAGCTTTGGAGCACTTGACATTATAAACTTATATTCCTAATGTTTCTTAATCTATAATTTGGTACAATTTTAGCATGTGGCTATTTTCTGCTGGCACTGGGAGAAGTTATGAACCCACTCCAATTCAGGTGAGTAAGCTTACACTTTTGGAGAGTCACCCGGAAGTAAGCCACCTTAGTAATGAATTTAAGAGTAATGATGCTCTTCACTGGTGTTCCAACAGGCATCGAGGTGTCAGCAAGGTTGGGAATCTCATGATGTATGCCCTGGAACAGCCTGTTCTTACAGTTCAGCAAGGCATGAGCTGGCACGCATGTATTTGCCTCCAGCGCTTTCTGCTGGAGCGGTGCTTTGTCGGGCTCTCCTCTAACCTCCGGGTGCTGTTCCTGGGAGATTCTTCCCTGTGTGGGGCGAAGGTGCAGCACCCAGTCATGCTCTGCTGCATTCCAGGAGTGCTGCCCCAGCCCAAAATAGAAGCTCCTAACAACCAAAGGTGAGACCTTTGTTTTGTAAATCAAAGGAAAGTGTTAGTTACTAAGCTGCAGGAGGCTGTAGTTGTTTAGCAATAGGCCTATCCTGGAGGGTAAGAAAAATAGACACACACTTCATAGAGTGTGGGTTATAGATTTGCATGTTTTAGATCAAATTCTGTTCTTAGCATCAAGAAATTCTGTGCAAGCCCAAGCAACACTGACTAAAGCAGCACTGCTCTGTGGTTCCTCTGACTGAAGGGGTCATAATTTGCCCTCAATTACCTTTAGCTCAGGATAGATCTAAACTAAATCCTTGGAGCTGACCCTGCTCAGATTTGCAAACTGTTCAGATGAGCTCTGGCTTTAACCATGGCACATCTCATACTTTAACTGCTGCAGATGTACCTGTTGGGTTTACCTGTGCATTTGCAGTTGGAGAACTGCAGAAGATAAAATGTTAATGTGATATAAATTTAGGGCTGACATGCTTGCACTGTGAAGGCAGGTTAATCAGCCTCTTAACATCCTGTATTTCCCCTGGCAAGTAATGACATTATGCTTCAATCACATCAACCTTTTTTTAACACTGCCCTCAAGAAAGATTTGGAAAAGATAAGCATTTCCCATAACCCTTCCCCCCCTTCTTACTTGCATCAGCTATATATGATTTATCTTTTAATGTGTTAAGGCCAGCTCAGTGCTCCCTGCCCAAGATAATCTCTCATTGACTCCACTGGGAAATTTTATCATGGCAAGAACATTAAACAGAACACTGATTTTGTGTTATTTTTAATGTGCTTCTGACAAATTTGTTAATTTTGTGTCTCTTTCTTAATTTTCATTTCTGTCTCAGTGATGCAATAGAGATAATTTATTGGGATATATTTTCTATGCTGTTCTTTCAGCCCTGCTCTAACACCTGCTATGGGTGATACATAGACAGCCTGGCTACTGGTGTAAATTATACAAGTGTGAGTATTGCATTAGTCTTTCTTAAACACTGTCAGACACAAATTACTTAATGGTACCCAAAGTTAATAGGACAGTATTATTGTGGTCAATGAGGAATGTACAATGGAATGTGGGACATGTTTGCATCACAGGTATGTAACATGCCATGCACTAGTATGTCATAAAATGTGACTCTTCTTCCTATGCTTTGCTTCTAGCTTTATTTATTGTGACAGTCTTTGTGCATAGCACTGAGCTGAGTAAGTTTGGGATGGCAAGATTGCTGTTATCAATGATTCTTTTTCTTTATTCTTCATTGGCACTCACTGTGTTCTGTTAACTTCAAATATTCGTCCTTTTCTGCTACCAGACCACTTTGATAGTGCCTTGGTTTAAGAAATTTAAAGCCTACATAAGCCTTGCCTCAATATGGTGGACTGTAGAAAGTAAAAAGTTATTACACTTTTCTTTTTGTTCTGTGGAAACAGTCCTAAATTTCATTGTGTATTTGCCAATATTCATTATAACCTTTAGTAACAAAAAAGAACATATGAAATCAGTGCTGCTATCTTTGCTGTTAGAGTTTAACGTGTCTGGAAAATGAGATCCCAAATTAGGATGCTATAGAGAAATTAGATTCTTGCTGGTAATGTTCTTTTATTTTACTCATCATGGTAGCTGCCATAATTAAATGGTTTAATTGGGAAACACTTTTTGTTTACTTCTTGGGAATAAGTTTTTTGGGGTTTTTTTGGCATGGCTTTTGAAGAAGATTCATTACAAAATGACTTGATTGATTTAAAACAGTTCCTTTAATTATTATATGAGTCTAATCATTATATGAGCCTTCTGAGCCTTTTTCCTCATTGTGTGTAGTTACTGACATGTAACCAATTGCAGGATCAAAGATAGTTTTGCCTGAGGTATGTGTTATTAAGCACAGTGGCTTCCATTTTTCATTGAGATGCTTAAAATTTGCATCTGCCAACTTATTCCAGTTCTGGTGTAAACTTTATAATCCTGTGATATTTAATATGAGGAGTCGGGGGGAGTGGGAGTGTTGGGTTGGTTTGGTTTTGCCATGGGCTAAACACAACCAGAGACACATGCTAGTGAAAGTGGCAAAGTGTTAATGAAGGGACCCAAAGAAATTCTGTCATTGCTGTCTTCCTCAGTTTCCTCTGATGTCCTTGAATGGAAAGAGTTGGGGGCAGCAGGGTAACACATGAAGAGGTATGATGTTTCTGTTTGCCCTGGGGGGCCAGTCATGCTGGTTAGACTCATCATTCAGCTTTCAGTTCCAACCAGCTCTAATCCTAAGAAAACGAAATGTCTTGTTTGCCCTGCCTGGTTTTGGTATGTAAGATCCATCATGGAGATCCATACAGGGCTGGAAGATACAACACCACTGTTCTGTGACCACTGTGCCTCGTTGCTGTTTGGCACTTGATGTGATGGAAGTGAAGTCACTTGACAGTCCTGCTGCTTAACTAGTTTCCAAGCTGAAGAGATTGTTTCAGGGTAGACTTTCACACCTGCTCTCACAAATGAAATGAGCATGTCTTGAATTCAAAACCCACCTAAATTCCAGTGCTGCAGCTGAGTCTGAATCTCCATCCAGGCTGATCAGGTTGCAAAGCCCTACGGTAGAATCAAGCCAGCAACACTGCATTGCTCCAAAGCATGGACCAGGTAACTGCACAAAGTACTGTCTCTTACTTGGATCAAACAGCTGTTTCTGTTTTCTCTGTATTTTGAGTATCTATCTCCACATTCCCCTTTCCTACTAGTGGAAATGGTTGCCCTACCTTGGAGACTATGGGGCCAGGTGTAACTTCTGAAGAATAGTTAGGAAAAAAAGACCCATCCTTGGTATCCCTGCCCGTCTTTCAGGAAGCATTGTTTGCTGCAGCATCAGGCTTTAATTATAGTAATAGGAATACAGTAACACAGCAAGAAGAGATCAAAATCTATTAGCTTCAAGTAAGAAAATATCACTTTGTCCCTGGGATGATGGGTTTCCAGCATCCTCAGGCAGGAGTGTGTACTGCCACAGTTTGATAGCCTCATGTGTGAGGCCCATCTACAAAGCAGTAGTATTTCTGGTCTGCTTAGTAGCAGTTACTCTCCCTTCTGTCACCTAACTCTAATATACGCTAAATATACTCAAACGTTATGAACACAGACAATGAAAAGTGACAGAAGGTATTAAAATCATGCTTAAAATTGCTGCCACAGTGTTGAGTTCATTCTCATTCCTTCCTTTGAAGGAGGTGGTTTCTAGAAACGTTTCTTTTCTGTACTTGCCCTCATTGCAATGCAGACTGAATGTCTCTGCATAAACAATTAATCTGACTTCTTTGCATCAGGCACCCTTTTGATAAATACTGCTGTTGCAACTTGTTTGCACAGGGTGAAGACCTATCCCTTAAAAACATTTACTTGATATATTTACATATAATTCTGCATTCTCTCAAGACCTGTTGGCAGCATTAAGTTATTCTACAATGTCAGCTGTTACAAGGTTGTGAGTTTCTTGGCGCTTCAGTGTTCCATAGAAACAAAGCGCTCGCAGATGCTTTGCCATTTGGCTGTAATGTTGCTTTCCATTTAACAAAAAAAGCATTTCTTGGATGTCATATGAGCATCAGTATCAGATTTCTGAGTGATTAGACCGGTGGTACAGGTAGATCTAAAACTGTTGCCACTGCTGGTGTGTACTAAACCTTTAGTAAGGTCTTTGATGTTCTACCTGACTGCTTACAAACTGCTGCTACCTTAGTCTGTCAGCATTTTTGATGTTCCAAATTGTGAAAACGATAACCACATATCATTAGCAACCTGTTGCTGTTCAAAGATAAAAGCCAGTGATGGCAGAAGCAATGTTAATAGCTACACTGTTATCTTAAGAGACATGTTAGCTGAGCTGTGCTGTGCTCTAGGATTTGTCTTGCCATCCATTAAAATAATTAATCAGCAAAATGGTGTGTTAATGAGGAGTGTAGAGATGGGTCCCAAAAAATGATCCTTTATGCCTGAGGCCAGATCCTGTTCTCACTTACAAAAAAGGAAAATCCAAAGAAATTCTATTTGCTTCAATCACATTATTCTTCTTACAGCAGAGTGTGAACAAAATAAGGAGCAGATCCATAAAACTGAGACAAAGTATCATGTGAATGAATGAGTTTTAGGATGTTTGTTAGGTTCACCTGAGGGAGAAAAATATATGGAAACTGACATATCATGAAAAGTTAGTTTTGTTGGTAAGTAACTTAGAGCTGTGGTTGTAACTAAATCATCTGTCAGTGAAATGTATGCAGGCCTGGATGATAGCTGGGGAAAGAAAACCCCCCTAAATGTGGATAGGATAGTGCTTGGAAGCAAAGTGCTTAGTAACAATCAGAAGAGATGACAGATTGTATTATTGCACAACAATAAGTCTTCAGCGTATTAGGGGTATCAATTTACCGCGCTTTCTATACCATCATTACCTGCCACAGTCTGACTCTAATCACAGCAATAGAAACCAGGGTAGCTCCATGGGTGTTTGTGACTTTCTCTGAATATTTATGAAGGTTATAAATGAAATCAGGATCTTGCTCTCTGTTCTTAGCCCATCTGTATAACCATGAGGGCCAAATGAAGCTTTTAGTCATTATACTTAATTGGATGAATGGCCTTCAAAGCTGTCAATAAGTGGTGTGTTCACAGTAAGGTAATTAATAACGCTATTTCCTTTTGGAAGACATATCATTAGCCATTATTTCTCGAGATACAACACTGATGTCTTTATTCAAAGAGGTAATTGCAGGTTACCCACCAATTCCCCACCAGTGACATCATCTTTGCAAACTGAATCTCGCAATCTGTCACTTTTGAATTCATAATTAGGATATTTTTCTAATGACAAGTGAATGTTATTGAAAGAAATACCTACTTTGTCGTTATGGGAATAAGCACAGACATAGTGAAGACTGAGGGGCTTGTAACACAAATAAGGCTTGTGAGCTGTTAGACTGAACATCTGAGACATTCAGAATGACTGTACTGAAGGATCCAGCAAAAGTCACAAAGGCAAGCCAGCAGCTGTATGACAACCAGTGCGTCACCAACAATTTCAGTGGTATACTTGAGCAGACATGCCGAAGAGATTTGCTGCTGCAGAATTTGCTAATTCAAAGTATTTTAAATAACAGATTAAGAGGTTCTGTTCAATTGCACCAGTTCAGAAAATATGTACCATAGTACAAATATGTACTTTTCGTACTAAGTGGCTGTGCCTTTTTACCCTCTGAATTAGCTAATGTGCTATGCAGCATAGTTAATTTCTGACCCTACCCAGGGAGATCAGAAACATGGATAGCAATGGGATGCTTTGGTGCTTTTTAGTTGTTCATCCTATTTTAAAATGTATGTGAACAAATAACAAGAATCCTTCACCAAGAGGTGAACAGCTCTTGCTGGTGTTGTAAAGCTATGAAGGGAAATAATATCTATTTATGTCTGTCTGAAATCGTTAAAAAAAACCCCATAGGTTTCAGCTATCTCAGAGAATTACTTTTCTTCTTGAATTAGCTATTCAGAGTTGGGTTTTTTTCTGTTTTCTGGGAGTTTTGGAAAGGTATAAAAAACAGCATGGTTTATGCATTTGCAGACTTCAAACAAATACACACTGCAAGTATTTGTCACCAACCCAAAAGTCTAGCAGGAGCTGGAACCCATTCTATATCCAAATCCAGATATTTTGATTCTGGTTATATCTGGTTATGATATTTTGATCCCTGGCAGTGTTCAAGGCCAGGTTGAACAGGGCTTGGAGCAATGTGCTCTAACAGAAGGTGTCCCTGCCCATTGCAGGTGGTTGGAACTGGATGAGCTTTAGGGTACCTTCCAACCCAAACCATTCTGAGCTACTATGATCTAAAGCTTACCAATAGCAGGACCCTATTTATCATAGCTTCTGCTTCCCTTATCCTTGCTGCTTCTTTGATTTTAAGCTGCCTTTCACATGTATCATCTTCTTGCATCTTGGCTCTTCCCCTCTCAGAGCCACTCTAAGCACTTTGCTGTACCAGGAGAGTGATGATGTGCCTGTGGCTGACTTCATGCACCTACCCTAGCTGAACAAACTGGCTGCTCAAGGTTTGGATAAGAAGCTTAAGCGAAGTACTTTACAGGTATGCCTTTCCCGTACTCTTCTTACATCAGGCCTCTCAGTTTGCTGTAGCTGCAAGGCAACTAAGATCTCAGGTACTGTTTCAGCTGCAGAATAGTGTCAGGAGGCATTTCATATTGCCTTTTAGCTCTTAATTCTGTTCTTAAACTGAATTTTTGTCTGTACCCAACTACATAGATGCCTTGGAAGAGAGCTGACCCTATGTCAACTTGTATACCCCAAAGAATTCAAGGTGCAAAGGAAGGGTTGCAAAGGTCTTCACTTTAGAGGGCTAGTATTATGGCTAATCACCAAGCAGGGCACACAGTTTGGAACAGGTCCTGAGCAAAAATAGTTTTAATAGCCTTGGTATTCTTGAGCCAGGAGGGGAAGATTATTTCATATTTTACCTCTATAGCTTTGTAACACATAGTGAGAGCTGTCAGAAAGCTGTAAGGTAGTGGAAACTCTCTGGAGTTTCTTGGTGGTTTAAAGGTATGGTACTAAGCACTTTCTTCTGGTAAAATATTTTAAGTAGTGACATAATTTCCTTCAAATAGCTATCATTTTCAAGCCCAATAAAAGTGCGAGCTTTACAGCCTGTGTTAACTCAAACAGCCCTTCGGAGAATGTCTGACGTTTTATGGGTACTTATTGTCTGGTTTTCCTACCTGCTCTTAAATAATGCAATACCTAACACCTGGAAACGCGTAGTGATGCCAAAAGGGAAGATCTAACACTTCGCACTTCCTGGAATATCAGGCATTAGACTTTCTCATTTGTAAACAGTATTTTTCCTACAGAGCTTGCAGGTATCAGGGTGCACTATGACTGATGCCATACTAAAAGAATTTACCTCCCTACCTTAGAAATTTAGGCCTTGAAAAACCATGTGCAGTTTGGTTGCAAATGGCTCTTGCAGAAGTACTGTGTGAAAGATGAGATGGAAACCTCTCATGGGAAAGCAGAGATGTGATATTTCAAATTTAATACAATAAAAACTGAGTGCAGTGTCTGATCTGCTTTTCCACAGCTGACTGTATTTGCTGTCTTACTTGCTGTGTGGAAATGATGACACTTTTCTTCCCCCCAGAGATCTCATCTCTCTTTAATCTTTTCTTTCTTACAAACAGCCCAGTGTAGTATTTACCTGTTTAAAAATCAAGGGAGAATGCTAGCACATGGATGTATTTAAAAAGCAGCACTAAACCACAACTGCTTGATTTATTAAGCAGAAGGAAAGTGGATTTTCCCCTATGCTAATTCCTTGAATGTATGACAAATTGGAACACACACTTGTAGAACAATTAAGACATAATTACTGAGGAGTGAAAGTCTGGCAATAAAACTTCTTTGAATTTTGCATTTTAAACACACAGAGTTGAATCCTGGAAGTCTTCCTTTAGTAGAAATACTTGTGTGATAAAAGATAGTTCAATAAATGTCCCTTTATCTGAATGAATTTCCCAGATGATAGGGTAGATAAAATGATCAAGCCCGTAAGTGTTTTATTTGCAAGAAGAAAGTGACTGTTGAATGAGGGTGGGTTTACACAGCTGCACTATGCAGCAGCTGTAATCAGTGCATGCACACAGGAGGTGGGTGCAAGTAAGAGTGGGACACATTCCTTCTGGTCATGCCCCAGTGCTCCTGCAGGTACAGCCAATCACTGTAGGACTTGTTCTTCCATTTCTACACTGGGACTAGTGTACACCACTGACAAAACTAAGGACCAAGACTCTCATGATGCCTTCTTTCATGGTTTTGCCCAGCTGAATTAACAGGTTTGCAACAGGGTACATGGTGCTTGCCGAAGAAGGCTTGGTGTTAAGGCAACTATGGAAGCTCTTCCAGATTCCTGGAGCAGAGCTTGTCAAAGGCCAGTGGAACATTGCCATGATGCACTGTTGAGTTATTCTGGCATGGTGTAGCTAATTCTTGGTAAAGGACCTCAAGGGCTGTCATAAAATCAAGGTAGAGCAACATGTAACAAAGCCTTTTACTTGTCAAGGACTGCTTACCAGGCTAAACATTAGTGACCATGCCCTTCTTCCAAATCACAAACATCTCTTTTGTTGTGCTGCTGCTTTGGTTAAAGACATGTTTCAGCATTGCTTCTATTTAAATCATAAGATCATAGAATCACAGAACTGTTTGTGTTGGAAGGGACCATAAAGCTCATCCAGCTTCAACCCCTGCCACAGGCAGGGACACCTTCCACTGGAGTAGCTTGCTCCAGGCCCCATCTTGAATGCTGCCAGGGATGGGGCAGCCACAGCTTCTCTGGGCACCCTGTGCCAGCACCTCAGCACCCTCACAGGGAAGAGCTTCTGCCTAAGAGCTCATCTCAGTCTCCCCTCTGTCAGGTTAAAGCCGTTCCTCTTGTCCTGTCCCTATAGGGATGCTGGGGAGGGACTCTTCATTAGGGACTGTAGTGACAGGACAAACTTACACAGGAGAGGTTTAGATTGGATATAAGGAAGAAATTCTTTACTGTTAGGGTGGTGAAGCACTGGAATAGGCTGCCCAAAGAAGTTGTGAGTGCTCCATCCCTGGCAGTGTTCAAGGCCAGGTTGCCCAAGGTAGTTGTGAGTGCTCCATCCCTGGCAGTGCTCAAGGCCAGGTTGGATGAAGCCTTGCATGGCATGGTTTAGTGTGGGGTGTCCCTGCTTATGGCAGGTGGGTTGGAACTGGATGATCTTAAGGTCCTTTCTAACCCTAACTATTCTATGATTCTACAGGCCCTTGTCCCAAGCCCCTCTCCAGGTTTCCTGCAGCCCCTTCAGGCACTGGAGCTGCTCTAAGGTCTCCCCTTCAGAAGCCTTCTCTTCTCCAGGCTGAACCAGCCCAGCTCTCTCAGCCTGTTGTCATAGCAGAGTTGCTCAAAAACCTTACTCAGCCCCACAGAAGGGGATCTGGGCTTTGTTGCTTAATATTTTACAGAACCGAAAACATTGGTCCTAAGCACTGAAGTGAAGCAATTGGACGGTTGTTTTGCACAATCTCTGTATGTGCTTGCACATGGTTTTGTGCAACAGTAGCTGTCCTAGGATGATATCCATGTTTGATGCCTTAAACGTCTATAAACGTATAAGTAGAGGGAGTTATTAATGATCATAACTCATAATTATCTGCAATCTGCTAGATGCTCAATCCATTGATTGTATTAAAGAACCTCTTAGAAAGGTGTAGAGCATGAGCATTATCACTGTTGCATAATGAAATAATTATGTAATGAATATGTAATTATGTAGTGCAGAAGTAAGGTTAATGATGCTGCCAAATGTTAACTGTATTAATCACTAGAGGGCAGATTATAATCCCTGCCAGGTACTTCCCAACTCACTGCCTGTGTCACAAGGAAGCAGCAGCTCTCAGTGCTTGCTCACTGGCATGCAGGCAGGTGGAGGGAGGCAGGGTGAGGAGTGAAGGGAGTCAATGCACAGCCCTTCCCAACACAACCATCAGCAGAGCTAAGACAGGACACAGAGAATAGCCCAAGTTCAGCAAGCCTGATGGAGGCTTCCTTCTGTCAAAACAAAGGGGGCTTTGTTTTGACACAGACTTATAATAGAAATCTGGTTTATTGCTGTTTCTGGAATTGTATGAATGTGATTTTTTTAAACTTGTTTCAGATTTATGGCAGAGTCAAAGCTCCTATCCAGTAGTGACAGCTTATGTGATAGTCTAATTGTATGCAATTATGGGTGCAGGATTGTATGCAAAAATGTATGAAGATTAAGGCCTTTTCTTTTCCTGTCTTTCCAGAGATTATTATATATATGTTACTGTATATTTCCCCCAGTTGCAATTTATGAGAATCTACATTTTAAGTTCACTCAGAGTCCATACTCTGAGTATGGACTCAGAGTCCATACCCACTTCCAGACTCAGTTTTAGTGTTAACATAGAGCTACCATATATCCAGGACAGCCATGGCGGATCTGCTTGTGTTCTATTTAACTTAAACAAACCAAAAGAGTTGAATGAAGTTTGTGATTAAGACAGTTCTTGCCTTTTCCTCCTAACTGAGCCATGCTGATAAAATCAGTAACGTTTCAATCCTTTGGATTTTTAAAGGAAAGGGAGACTAAATATAGCCGTGGAGGCCTCTGGCTCAGCCTGCTGACCCTGAACCAAGTGACTGTAGGTTGCGCTGACAACAGCCCCATTGTGCTTTTCATTAATCAAACCCACTGAGCCAGGTAAAACTTTAAACAAGATGAATGGGCAGCATTTTTAAGAAGTAAAATAACTCACTAGGCTTTGGATGTGTTTCTCTTTAATTAGTTTGATGAGCACAAAGTCTGAAGCCTTGTCAAACACCCGGTATTAACTTCTGGTGCTGACGTAGGAAAGGAGTGTTGCAGGGGTGAGAGAATGGGCAGGTGAAACTAACTGAATAAGAGATCTTTTCTGCTAAAGCCTTTTGCCAGATGAAAAGAATCATTACCACAATGATACTTCTAATTATACTGTCATTAGGTACTACTGCAGGTTCCTATGGTGCATGAAGCTCTATCTCTTTCAACAACTTGATCCAGAAAGGGTAAAAGACAGGTATTAACCCTTGCACTGGAAATAAAGCTGGATATTGAGGCAAGCTAAAAGAGAAGAGTTTATTTTAAAACCAAGTCATGATATTTTTGAGATTTATGTAAAGTTCACAAGGGTTTTTTCAGTTCAAGTAGTAAACAATGCTGAAGAGTAAATTACCTGGCCACTGTGCATTCTTGCCAGAGGGCAAAATGGAGGAATGATGATGTATGTTTCTCAAGGGAAAGGAAATGTGCTTTATTGTTGATCTAATTGATTGCTGCATGACTGGAAAAAGTGAGGTGAAGTTTCTGGCACTAAGTTGTTGTCCAAACCATTGAAAAGGAGCCAAAAGCCAATAATGCACTGTGCTGCAGACAACAGTGTTGTTCGAGGCCGCTTTCAACTCGCAAAGCAGCTGTTTAACCTATGAAGTGAAAAGTACTTCCACTTTTGTTATAACTTCCTTGCTGCAGATGATGTTATAACATAACCACAACTCACTTTTTAGTTTGGGGGCCTGGACATTCAACTCCTGGATCTGAAAGGGGTCCAAAATCACAAGCATGCTGGAAGGTGAAGCCCAAGGTGTAAAACATTATGTGCCATTACATGCTGTCATAAGACACCTCCTGCCAAGTGCTTAAATGCTCTTAGACTGTGGAACATATGCCCAGGTTGACCCAGGACCCTTTTATGAAGCTGACCTGGAGAGGAACACCATTTCCTTACTCTGTTTAGTGCAAACAGCATATTTTCTTACTGTCTTGGATTGAGTCTAGCTCTTATTTTGTTCTTCAGGAGCAGATGCTGGAACCATAGCCTGTTCTGGCAGTATAGAACAAAATAGTGTCATCTTCAACATTTCAAGAGCATGGGACTTTAACCTCCTGGGTTCCACATGTACAGGGTTACTAGAGCATTAAGTAGGCTGCAGCTCTCCCATCAGGACCACCTAACTCCATGGGGGTGTCCCCAAGCAGGAACTGCTTCAAGCATATAACTTAAATGTGTATTGGAGGTCCAGAATCAGAAATCTATCATCAGAGAAAAGGGAGAAGATGCCTAGAGAAAGGAAACTTGAAGCACCGAACTATGCCTGAGGCAGATGGCATGAATCTTGGGATGAAATGACAATCTTTCAGTGGTAGGAATTGTGCAAGGTGGGTAGATCAGAGTAACAGATACCACAACAGCAAAATACATAGAGGCAAAAGGAGAAAAAGGACAGTTGGAAGAAAGAGATGCATTTCCACAGAGGGGTTATAAAACTAATGGTATTCATGTATCCCTGTTTGAGAGAAGGACTTTTTTGTGATGCTCAGCCAGTGACAGTGCAGAACCACAATACAGCTGATGGCATTTTAAAATGGGGATGTGTCTATGGAGGTTTTGTGACTCCCAAGCAGCTTCTGTTTGATGACTAAGTAGTTATTAGCCCTTTTGAGACCGAGTACCATTTGGATAATTGGTGAGTGGACTTTGACCTGAAGTACTGATAAACTGGAGGGAAATAATTCAAAATTCTTTTCAGTTTTGCTCCATAGCACTTTTGTTTCATGTTCACACAACTCATTCTAAAACATGAATCGTTATTTTTCACAAGAGAAATCATAATTGGCATAATTTGAAGAAAAAAAAAAGTGGTAACACTTGCTAATACGGGCAGAATTCAATTAATAAAACACCAAACCACATACTGTGGCTGATTTGTTGTTAAAATCTTCTCTTTCCTCCTTTAATAGGCAAATATATTGTCTGTTGCGGTCAGTCTGTTAAAAAGACAGCAGGGTTTATCCCTTCTGCTCCAGTTTTTAAGTCTTTGCTGCTATCCACAGTTTGAAAGCAAGAAGGCTTCAGTCCATTATGCCTGAAACTGGTGGGGGTTCTGTCTAAAGTCACGAGTGACTTCAGGTATGGTCATAGAGTTTTACTTATTTAAGCGACGTTGTGACATTGCCTGGCAGCGCAGAAAAGAGGATTTCACTGCAGATTGAAAGTAAAAATCCTGGGAAACTTACGCCAGACTTTAATGTGATGATGAGGAATACTTCCAGTTAGCAAAGGAAGCAGCTGCCTCTGTCGCTATTGCTGAGAAGATTATCTTGGCCTACAGAACTTGTGTCTCACTTGCTAAAGCACTGGTGGATTTCCCGTGAAGGGTGTAGCTACACATCCTTTTCAGCCCCATAAGCTGGGCTATTCATGTGAATGATCCCTATGCTGGTTTTAGAGAAAGCAACTGCACTGGCGTAGACCTAAGGCTTGCAGGATTCCAGCTAGTTCAGCTCCTTTAGAGTTGCATGAGCTGCAGGGCCTACAAACCGAAAGGAATAGTGATTACCAGCAGGTCTCTGAGCTGGAGGAGGACATGCAGCAATCAAAAATACCTGTGTGCACTAAAACACTAGCTCTATTTTTACTATGAAATACAGTATCTAATATAACCCTACATTGTGCAGCCTTTGGGGTAGGGGTGGAGAGAGGAGCGACTGGTCAGCATATGGAGTGCTTTCTGAATTAGTTAACCTGGTCTAACTCAGCTTTTAACTGAGTCTGACTTAACCTCTGTCCTCCACTGCACCAAATCCTTGAGGAGATAAACGTTTTCAGCTGAGCTTTATAGTTCAACATCTGCCTTTGTAAAGGACCATAAGGCCACATCACATTTTTTGCAGAGTATCACACAATAAGAAGACCTTTTTTGAATCTCTTTTTTCTTTTTAAACTTGGAGTGGTGTCAAATTATTTTAAATATTCCAAATCTTTTCACTTACCAACTACTGTTCCTTTCGAAAGCAAAGCAAATGGTTGTGGGCAGCCCTGAAAGCACAGCATTCATTTCTCCCTAGCCGATCCCTGTGTGGAATCCTGCTCTGTAACACGAGGTCTGCTTGGCCTTTCTGCTTCCACTCGCTGCTGATGGATGTTGATCCTGCTCAGGGATAAACCAGCTGCCCTGGTGACTTAGGCATTGCCACTCTTGGAAAAGGAGGAGAGATTGTAGGTGAGTACTTCAAGAAAAGAGCCTGATGAGCGGCACCCTGAGATAGCCTGAGGTGTCCTTTTATTTGCTTTATCTTAATACTTGTTTGTAAAGTGAAATCACACAAAGATATAAACAGTTTAAGTATGTTCTAGCTGGGAGAGTTCCTCACACTTAACTGCAGGCATAAGAAAATTGTTTAGTTCTTATCTCTTGAAAAATCTCTTTTTACCCATTTTTTTAAACCACTTTTGGATGAAAACAACTTTTTTTCTCCTATTTTTCTTATACCCTCACCAGAGCTCCCATGTAGTAAACTAATTTCCAAGTACAGGAATTACAATACTGCATTCTTCATGAACTGCAAAATTACCTCAATTATTGCCTGCCTGGTTATTTGCTCCTGTTTAGTTAGCAAGGGGAAAATGGTTTACGACTTTCTTTAGCCAATGTTCCCCTTTTTCAACATTTGTGGGTCCTCTCTTGTATATAATCTTTCTGCAACATAAGAGTTTAATAAAGAACACTCCGATTGTTTTAGTTTCTGTGTGTCTGTAACACCTATTTTGCTGATTCTTGTAGATTTGAGGCTGATTTTACTGTCATTTTTAAATAAAAAGGAGATATGAAACTTATTTCTAATATAATTAGAAACCTAAAATGTAAGTTTGCTCACTGAAAACTATATCTTGGAGCTCTTTTGCAATACAAGTTAATTAACTGGATTTAGATATTTGCAAGATGATATATTTAATGGGATTACTGCTCATATAATGTTCTCAGTGACTGATTTGGAATCTAAGCTTAGGGAACAGAATACTGAATTTCCAGCTCTTTGAGAGTTAATGTTGTGTTAAAGAAAAGTACAATTTGAACCTTATTGTTCATGAATAGCGAAGTTATTCTAGTGAAATAGAGCCGGTCCCTACAAGGGCTACACGAGGCAGATGCATGAGCAGGAGTGCGCAGAAACCGACATTCCTGCAAGTGCTCGGGGTACAGATATACCCACACCTGAACTCCTGGCAAGGTCAAGGCAATTGCATATCTCATCAGAACATAATGGCCCTTTATTCAGACCCTGTCTCTGTAGGATCAATTAGATGCTCTGGTCTGCGGGCTGAAAAATAAACACTCGTGTTTTCATTTGTATTTAGAAGGAAAATGAAGACATATGGCCGTGACCTTCCAGCCTGCTCCTGTCGTGATTTGAAACTACTGCTAATTTATTAGTTTTAAGGAATGATTGTCTTTTTAATAGAAAAAAATGGAGAAAGTTACAGGATAACTTGCTCTGGGAAAAACTACAGTAACCCCGATGAGGAATATTTCCATGTGCCAATATATCCCACATTAGTGTCTATCTTCTTTTTAAGGCAAATACATTTCTATGTGTCAAATTGGTTCGTTACAATGTTAAGAGTTTCACTCCTAGCATAGGATTTCTCTAATGAACATGATAATCTAAATCTTACGATCAGAGTAATACTTTTAAAAGAAATTTGAACATTTTTTGTTTAAATGCGATTAAGTGTTTCAATATTAGCTCAGTCAAATAACTGTTAAATAACTGTTAGACTGGGGAATTCATAGTCTCACTGTAGTGGGTGGTTGGGGAGTTCTAGAGTTCTATATTGTAATATTGGTTTTTTTAAAAGTAATTCATAAGAAAAATGATAATTCATGTTTAACCAACATGGACTTTAAAATTTAACCAGTGTTCAAAGGCTTCAGGGAGTTCAAATGTCTTAACATTTTTATTTGTGAGAGTACTTTTATTTTTAAGCTTTGCTAAAATGAAGTCTGAAAGAAATAACTGGATAAGATCATGCAGTTCACAGCGGTTCCTTCATCCACATGCTGGAATGCAGACAAAAGTCCCACGAAGAGAAGGAGTTACTGTATGCATCTTCCCCAGATCAGAGCTAAATACCGTTGGAAATGATATTTTTGTTTGGGGAGTCTTTCACCAGTTTTAGCTTCTTTTGTTTAACATATTTTGCCTTTCACATGAGAGCCCTGGTTGTGATTATGTACTCTGATCAGACGGTTTTAGTGACATGGATGAGAAACAGAGCGAGCTTACCTGTATGTGCAAAGTCAAAAGTGAGCTGTCAATCAGAGTCGTGCCACAGCAACCTTGAAGTCTTGTGTTTTACATGATTTTTATGTGTATTTCATTCTAAATATTTTAGCACTTGAATAAACTGTTCTTATTAAGCTGAATTTAGATCTGCTTATGAATGTATAAAAATATGCCTGTCTATTTCTCATGATTTGTCTGTAGTCAAGACAACTGTGGAATGTGCCCTATAATACAGGGCAATAGCTAAATAGAGACCACAATAGATTAATAGCTTACAGAAACCTCTTAAAATCTTCTCAGCTCATATATTTGTGAAGAGTTTGTGATCTTAACATATGATATTCTGTGATTTACTAGTAAAGGAATTTGAATTGTGTCTTCATATTCCTGCCCTGTAGCATGATGTTCTTATTTCTGGCCGGGGCTTTCACTGATGCAAACCCAGATACTGTTTTTCCTGGACTGAACAGCAATGCCACTGTACGAGGGGGAATTCCGGGGCTGACAAAGAGGTTTTTTCTTGGTTCTTCAATTTATCCCATGCATATTATCTCTGTATATATCATAGGAAAAAATGGATCATTTAACAGCTTTCTTCCAAGCGTCAAAGTGACTTTGTTGAGTTTACAGAATCAGGGGTTTGTAACATTAGACTTTGATCTTTGGGTCTTTCCAAAACAGAGCGAGTTGTGGAAATAGCAAGCAGGCGTGTATGAGTGCACAGCAATGTTGCATGTCCACTAATGGCATCTGCAGTGCCAATACGAAAGTATAAGGAAGATTTCAGGTAGGCTGCATTCAGTGAATCAATTGTCACTCGTCAAGGACACTAGAACAAGCAGTCATGGAGCTTTTTTTTTGCTCTCAGTGTGTGGAATTAGTGTTCTCCAGGATGAAGTTACGGTCATAGGAACAGACAGCAGGAAGATAAGGAATTAATGCTTGGAAAAAGACAGAGGTTTGTTCAAGGTATGTGAGTGAACTAGGCCAAGGATGGTGCATGTGATTTAGTGATGTTGATACCAGCTGTGCTTGGGGAGTTTCTGTTAGCTAAGACTCAGGGCAGTTGTTTGTGCAGTTATAAGAGCAGTGAAAAACATATTACAAGGAAGCCCCATTAATTTGAATAGTCTATTGTTGAAGAGAAATATAAAATGACATCAGACTGGAGGAACTTCGAAGAGACTGTGTACAAGACAGGCTCTATCAGGGCGCATCTTCATCAGCACTGAAATGCTTTGAGAAGCCAGGTGCTGCCAGAATGCCTGAAAATGTTTTGACAGTATCAAAATCTCTCGGAATGAACTGATGATCCCGTTTTGCCTTTTCAATCCAGCTGTTAAATTTTGGTGTTCTTTCTCACTATTCTTGTTCATTGAAAGTTGAACTGATGCTAAGTGTGATGAAACGTCTATGTCTAAATTAGGGTCATTTTTCTCCAGTTATAGAAAGAATAGTGGTCACAAGCTTATCTCAACAGATGTACTTTACAACTGTCTTCTATCTTACATCTATCTATCCACAGACAAGTGAGAAAAGTAGAGTTGTATTAGTGAAAAAGCAGTACCTGAAAGTGCCTAAAACCTGTGTTGCTGTATTAATCAAAGAGTAATTCAATTCTGTACTAATAACAATTTAGGAAACAGAAATTGAAGCCGGAACATTTGTGAAATTACCATCCATTACACGTTAATTGACAGCGCACATCAGGAATTAATTGATACGAGCATGGGGTTTGGCAGTTACAGCAGACAGCGATGCTCTTCTCTGAGAAGAGGGAATATGCAGTGCTAGCATGAGATGACAGCATTCTCAGCCTCCTTGGTGAGTGGTATGAATTGTTTTTCAAATGCATCACTTACCCTCACAAAGAGCTGTTGGGGATCCTTGGATCAGGCCTGAGAGCATTTAGGTATTCAATGTCTCAATTTCAGCTCAAATATTACATACAAATGGAAGAGTTCATTTGGAAAGCGTTTGGCAGCCCTGGGCAACTAGCTTTTTCCCAAAATGAGAGCCTGTGGAAAGCTGTTTTCATCTTCCCAAGCCACTGGCCTCATGGACTTCAGCACAAATAAGTCTCCAAATAATGAATCTGCAGTTCAGTTTCTGGCCAAGGCGAACAAGCACACGTTAACTCATTCAGAAAGGAGATGAAAAGCTCACATTCAGGATGCATTAATCTGAAAACAAGTGTACTTTTGTGTCTGGGGAGTATTATTTTCATTGCCATCAATTTAGAACATAGATAGACTGTGATTCTAGCTTCACTATCAGGTTGCCCCACAGGCTGAGACCCCTCCCCAGGCCACTCTATTTAATTTAGACTAATCTAAAGCTAAGTGAAACTTTGTTCCCTCTCTGATTTCTCCTTGTGATGAGGAACACTCTGATTTCCCCTTCCCCAGTGACCTGCTCAGAGTGGCTGGGGAAACAGGGAAAGGAACGGTAGGCAGGAAAGTGACCCCCAGGTAAGGAGAATCATTATTTGTGCCAGCTGACAACCTATTAATGATGGCAAAAGTGTTCAACCACCTCTCCCCTAGCAGTTGTTCTGTTAGTTTGAATTTTCCTTCCCTTTTACTCTGTTCTTTTGAGGGTAGTCTCTGGTACATTAATTTTTCAGTATATTGCATGTATGAACAAAGATAAATCCCTCTCACATTAGATTGAAACCCAGTACTTAATGCTACTCTTACCCAATTCTTTTATTCCTGCATCTGCAATGGAATTTGATGTGTCAGGAATTAGGCCCTCTATTTTTCACATTGGTTTGTTGTGGGTTTTCCTATCATGAAATAAAATTCTCAGTAGGCTGAAGGAAGAAGTCAGCAAAAGAGGTCTCTTGATTCCCATAGGCAGATGCACTGAGGGCAATACACACCCCTCATTCTCAGCCTTCTTTTAGAAGAATGTAATCCTGAAAGGGGAGAAGAGGTCTATGTGCATGTGTGAGACTTTGCACAGACATGCACAATACAGGGTTGAGCTTTCATGTTCAAGGGTACTTTCAGGAAACATGCAGTGAACAGGGTATGGGCATGTCTCACAGTTGTTGCACGGAGTCTGATCATGATAGCAAGTGTGATACCATTCACAGTCTTATTTCTAGGCAAATTTGTATTTACTACAGCTGTTCTAAGGTCTCCCCTTCAGGAGCCTTCTCTTCTCCAGGCTGAACCAGCCCAGCTCTCTCAGCCTGGCTCCAGAGCGGAGCTGCTCCAGCCCTCACAGCATCTTCATGACCTCCTTTGGACTTGCTGCATCAGGTCCATGTGTAATATAACTGTGTGTCTGTCATCTCATTGTCCTCATAGATGATTCATTCACCTATGTTCTTTATCTCATTTTGGTCTAATGACAAAGATCATGGACAGATAATTAGCAGCAATCATGATACCAATTTTAATGAAAAGGGCCTGATTATGTTTCTCATAAATGTTTTTGTTTTTCTGATTTTGATATGTGATGCAAACGAGTCAGAAAAGAAGATCTTGGTTTTGTCTGGTGGCCCACAAAACTTGATGAACAAGACTTTTATGTGTGTGAAACTGCCAAACTGGAGCCAGTGTTGGAACTCTCAAGGGGCTGAATATTGAGCAAAAAAGAGAAATGAAACAGCTGAGTTACTACACTGAGAAACATATGTGCTGTACTGTGCACATTTACCAATGTTCAAAAGATTTTCTGATATGTAGCTGCTCTCTTGAAAATTATCTACATGGTTGTCTGGATTGTAACCTATCTGCAAGGGCCATTTTGACCTGTCCGGTAAACTATACAGGATTGCCAAGAAATTTATGAATAGATATTTATCCCTTAGACGGAAACCACTTCTGAGGAGCTCTACCAGCCTGATGGGTGAATAACAAGCTGTTTGAAAACTGTTTGTATGTGTATGCCCAGGACAGCAAAGCAACCTTTCTGAAGAAGAGTATATTTATAATGCTTCATGTCTTTTCCTTAAAGCCCTCAAGAAATTATCTTGAAACAACAACAATATTGTCACATGTAGTAAAGCCAGGAAATTCAGAGTTACGGCTGACTCTGATCCTAATTCATGCAGCTGACAGCTCTGAGCCTAACCAACCATTTCACCACTACCATCTCAATTATCTGAAACCTTGTCTTTTAGTGAGTGATATGTGCTTAAATTAATCAGGCGTGCTACGCTGGCAAATTCTTCTGCATGTCCTCTCCACTCCCATAGAAATCAACAGACAGACATCAAACAGCCTTTTCTAGGGAAAGATTTGCCTCTCCATGGCAGAAACCAGAAATAGTTCCTCCGACTTCAAGAGAATTAGATGGGGTTTGTAGTGGTGTATTTGCAGAGATTTTGGCCTTTTATCTTGAAATGGAGAGTACTGCATTGTGGCAAGAAATGACTAGGAATGCTTGATGCTTCTCACATTTCATTTTCCCAGGTGTATGTATTCGATCAATATTTCATATTTAAGTATGCAGCATGTGTTTTATGTTGAGAGAAAGCTACATTATTAAAGGATGGTAGAAGAAAACTAGTGTCAGAAACAAAGGAAACAAATACACTTGAATAGTACTGTAAAGAGTATGAAGAGAATGTCTACAAATACTGAATGAGGCTGTCTAAAAGGTGCAGTAAGGGTTGAAGAAAACATTGCTGATATCAAACGTTCACGTTGACTTTGGTGAACACTGGATTTGATGCGCGTTTTGCAGACTCCAAAAGGGCTCTCACGCTTGTGGAAACCACTCCACACCCTGCAGATTCAGTGGTAGGCACAACAGTGAGGACTCCCACTCCCACCCGTCCTGCTGTCCCCGGTACTACTGCAGCAGGATTCTCCAGCCTGGTTTGAAAACTCAGTGAAGTCTATTTTGTGACAGATGGACAATGAGCAGCTCCTGCAGAGTCCCACTGCTCCAGCTCCTGACAACATCTATTGGGCTCTCATGGTCTGTACCAGGGGCAGTTGGCCAGAACCAAGGTCCAGCTTTCTGGTAAGTGGCCCAAAGAGGAGCATATGAGGCTTCCACTTTTCCATGCCCCCAGACTGTCTTCTTCCACTGGCTGTTCTCTAGAGGTCAAGATGACACCCAAACCTTCTCTGATCATGGCCTATCTTCTCCCAAGTGGACAGTTATGTGTTGTTTCTGTATTCTTCCTGTCTATCCTTTCTACTTTTCTTTCAAGTAGCTCTATTTGTTGCTATCACATGGGGTTTTTTCCCATAAATATTCTCTTTCAGCTCCTGACACCACTTTTTGTTACCAGAGTCATACATTCTGCCCCTTCTCACAGTAATCTCTTGACCTTCAGGTAATATACAGTACTAAAATAGATGAAGTCCTTTCTCTTTCCTCAGCCAGCACCTAGTTTCCAGCCAGGTTAACACTGTATGCCTGGGGTCAAGTTAAGATGAGCTCCACAGAAAAGATATTTCTTTCTCCTTGGTAACTTAAGATTGCAGTTGAGAGCCAAGGGTACAATACTTCAAGAATAGCTCTTCATGTAACAAATCCAGTTTGACTGTCAGGAGCACAGAACAACCTTCTAGCATTTTGTCAGAGATTCAAAAGTATACTGAAAGGGTGAAAATGATGCTTATACAATCAGAGTCTTAAAATACAAGCAGTTGACTTATTGTAGCTCTGCTTTCATTTGCTGTCTGTGTGGTGTGCGAGGGTGCAAGTAAATGAAAACTGAGCTTGATGGTTGAATGGTATGACACTGCTTCTTGCTTTTAATACTATTGAAATTAAAACCCAGAGACAAAGTAATAGAAAGGTCTGAAGCTCACCGGCTCATGTCTACAAACATCAGAGCTCTCTTGAGCATAGAATTTTCCTCACATGAGAAACCCTGAGATTTCAAAACTCAGTTTCGTCACTCTGTTGAGTGCCTATGCTGTCACTGCTAATTCTTTTTCCTGTACACAGGACCTGCTTATTAAGTACTTTCACCTAGATGGAAGGACCTTAAGGTCCTTTCTAACCCTAACTATTCTACCAACCTGGTGATTCTGTGATTCTGATTCTATGATTCTATGACATGTAAGGTGGCTGAGCAAGAGCAGTGCATGGGATTTATAAATCAATAATATCTGATTTAACTATATGGAAAAAGAAAATGTATTTATTTGTATTGTAAGGAATAACCCATGGAGAAAAGCATACTTTTCCTCAACCTGACATGCAACAGCTTTAAAAGCTCAACAGTCTACCTAGTTCTGCACCATTCTGCAACCCAAATGTGTGGTTGTACCTGCTTGCAGCCAAACTTTGTGCCCAAAATCATTTTCTTTTCCCATGGAACAAAAATCATGCTCCATGCAAACAGAAGGACTTTTGCCAGTTATGCCACTACAGGATCAGGTCCTCATACATAAACATCTACTTTACCATTTTAAATAATCCAAACCTTTAGATCTATCCAAGGGAAGAATTCACTTATAAGTCCAAAACCAGCGATTTTTCAACCCAAATAGAAGCATCTGGATTTTTTTAAAGTCAAATAATATATTTTACCATTGTGGATAAAGTGCCACATATTGTAATGGAATAAGATAGTGACAGTTACATTAGGAAGACCTCTTTCTTAGCTCTCTTACCCACCAAGCTGTTACTACAGTGTTAGCCAGTGTGTCATGATAGCTCCGAGTGGAAGATGTATCAATGTGTTACAAGTGGTGTTGTGTTAGTAAATACCATATGCATGTGATTTTCTATTTCTTAAGAAGGTCTAAGGGGAAGAGAAGTATTTGGTGGGAATGATGTTTAGTCCTGAACTTAGCGTCACAATGGGAAAGAATGAAAATTAAAGCTCATCTGAACATAGAAGGAAATGCAGCCAATCGCAGCTGAAGGATTAGTAAAAAGTGTTAAAAATATTATATGAAAGTTTTAATTACACAGAAAAATTATAAAATGCCCGGTAATTACAGTGTATTGATTCCACTTTTTTTTTCCTTGAAATGCTAAAAGTATTTCAACACAGACAGAATCAATAAACATAATTAAAATATGAGCTCATCAAAACAGTAATTAAATGTACTTAACAGCTTTTGTGGCTTTTCTCCATATGGTTACTGTGGGAGTGTGAATCTGGCTTGCTAGATAAATGTAACAAAATAAAGTGAAAGCCTGGGAAAAGATTACTGTGGTATCATAAGCAAATACAATAAAGTCTAGCTCTATAATAAAGTCCAATAAATCAGAAAGTTGACAAAGGAAGCAGTGTTTACAATTATTAGAGAGAAATTCTGGATGTTTTATGTTTTTATGGGATTAACACTATCATGGACTTAATGTAGAAGCCAAATCAAATCTTTCTTCCATCATTAAATCTGTTCTATTAGAAGACTCTCTGTTCAATGAAAGATATTTAGGAGAGTTACAGGCTTGCTGGTGTTGGTGACAAATCACTTGACAGCTGTCATTCAGGGGGCAATTCAGCTCAAGGACCTAATACAGCTGCTTTGAGTTGCCCTTTGGAGCAGCAAATCTCTTTTCAGCGATTAGATAAAGCAGCATGACTGCCAAGCAGAAAGTAAATTATGTGCTTAAAGTGGGGTGCGTGAATGCCTCTTCTGCACCCTTCTCCCTTCCTCCTCCCTGGGTACATGTGAAGTGTCATAAATAACACAGAAAAAGCATCAGACAGTGCCTAAGAGGAAAAGAAAAAGAGCAGCAACAAAAAGGATGCACATCTCTGGAACGGGCTTCTTCAGAAAACACCATGGGTACCCATGCTTCTCCTGCTCTGCTGCCTCTCTCTGCCATGTCTTTCAAGACCATTGGGAAGTATGGCATTGAAATGCTGGGTTTGCACCACTGCTCTAATAGGCACATGCAGGACATATGCAGTGCATGTATCTTGTCTGTTGCCTGGATATAAAAACGTTTGCACAAGTGTTAAGGAAACTTTTACCACCTTGTACTCCACTGATTGAACTGGTGGTGTCACTGATTTAAAAAGATATGAAAGTAATCAAAGTACATACTGTGTAGTAAAAAATAACAGAAGTGTGAAGATGTGGTGGCACACCATGCCTGTAATTAATAAAAAATGAGGTGGATGTATTTTTCTAGTGCACAGCCAGTATTGATGACGTTGACTCTATAAATAAAGTTATTGCTCACTCTTGTTTTGCCTTGCCACTGCATGGCCTGGAAGAACAAGTACCTTTCAAACTGTGATAGCAGTATATTGCAGATAGTCTCACTTTCCTCAATAGCTTATGCGCACCAGCATCCCTCACACCTTAGTGCTTTAAAAATTTGAACTTTCGTTTTAAGAGCTTTCTTTAAATCCATCCCCAAATCCCTAAAGCCACCTAAACCCAGAGAAAAGAATAAGACAATATACTGCCGTTTCTTACACATTCATCAGCGCTTTTTCTCACCCAGATCAGGCCTCACCCTACAAGGTTCATCCTTCTCTGTCACCCCATATGTTGAGAAAAAAATGCTTTAAGATTGTGGAAAACAAAGAGGTAAATAAGTCCTTTAAGTCAGTAACTCCTTTAAGAAACAGCAAGATTTGGTAACTAAGTAGGTGGTGTTAAGGAGGGAATCCTATTATGGTTGTAAACGCTCTGTCTCTCCTTCCTCCTAGGACAAGGTACAGAGAACAGGAACCTGTGACAGCACAGATCTGAATCCCCACCCCGTTTTTAAGTCTTAGTACACATCAGGAGTGCGGGAAGATGTTACTGCTTGTCTATTTGCTGCTGCTGTCCTTTTTCACTTACCAGTTTCCTTTCCATCTTTGTCACTATTTATAGACATTAAAAAGAATCCCTTTTGGTTTTTTTTTCTTCAAATGACTCATCTTTTTTTCCCCCTCGTTCTTGACAGCATGTAATCTGTCTATAAATAGGACCTGGACCACAACTCCTGAAATTCCAGTTCCAGTGACCTCTAAAGCTTTACGTAGGACTCAAGTTATGTGACTGGAGTTAGTGATGATCCCTAATGAGAGTATTACATTGTATTAAATGCATTTACTTTTGTCATATGAGCTAATGAAAAGGCCATGTTTTTCCCCCAAAGGTGGCTAGATGCTCTGAAGATGCAGATAGAAATACAAAGTTCTCACCCCACAAGCATTTATACAAACCCCAAATCCTTCAAAATCCTATTATCAGAATAAAGCACAGTGTTTTGACTACTGTTTGAGAACTAGTCAATATGTTTCTGTCTTTAGCCAACTTAAACTAGTACCTTTACACCTGAAAAATGGGGTACAACAATCTGTTACTGGCCCTTGATTTTAAATAGTTTCCTGCTTTTAACTGAGTGTTGCATCCTCTTCTGAATGGTGCTATGAATTTATTAGACTCTGCATCCAGTTTCCTCACCTTGTATTATGTTGCCAAGTAGGAGACAAAATGTCTAGTAATTAAGGGTGCTTTTAGAGTTGAAGATGGCCTTTTAAAAGGCCAAGATTGAAACGGAAGATTGAAGACAAAAATATCTTTAAAGAAAATAATCAGAAGGAAAAAAAAAAAAAGAAAAAGAAAAGGTTTATTTTAGACTTGGCCTGAATATTGAATTACAATGGATTTCAAATATTCAGCAGGCAATAATAGCTAGGAAACAAATATCTGGCCAATTAA
Source organism: Agapornis roseicollis (assembly GCA_002631895.1). NCBI lineage: Eukaryota > Metazoa > Chordata > Aves > Psittaciformes > Psittacidae > Agapornis > Agapornis roseicollis. The sequence goes on along the minus strand of NDXB01017389.1, from coordinate 2,724 downwards.
CCACTAAAATCCATAGCAGAGAGCTTCATCACCCTTAGAAACATGTTTTGCAGGCGCATTGATTGCTTTTCTCCCAGAGCAGGCAGATAGATATGTCTACTTCACCTCACAAATACATATTGCCACAGGAAAATCTGTTTAGTGCTCTGTGCTGTTCAAGTGTATGAACATGCAGTAAGTTTCAGTGTAGGAAGTAAGAAGTTAATTTAAAAAGAAAACCAGCCCTGCAGTGTATTACTGTACTGTGAGAGGGACACGGTGAAATAGGGTCGGTCTGTTGCCTTCAGCCTATTGCATGGGCCCATGACACAGGCTGTGGGTGATGCCTTATTTGCAGAGGAAATGTTCCCAGCAAGTTTTCCTGAAGTCCCCATAAGGTAGGGCCAGCCTGACAGGAGATTTTAGTCAATGCATGGCCTTTATCATCACTGCTACCAGTGGCATCAGAAGGGTTGTTCTGCTTACAGCATACAACACTGAAATAAGCCAGGTTTTAGAGACTTGAATTTGAGTATTTCATGCTCCCATTTTCCTTTGTAAGGTGATTTATTTGACAGGGCTGCATCTCTTGTGCTGCTGTGTGGTTTTGTCCCTGCAGGGATGCATCTTCTTGGTAGTTGAGAACAGACGCATAAGGGGCTGCCAAAGGCCTGTTTTTACAGAGCACTGAGGCACATCTTGTATCAGTAATTTTTCACAGCAAACAGAAATTAAATATTTAGATTCTGTAATGCTGCAGTGATTTGTTTGGCTAGAAATGCCAAAGTGAACTTTCTGATGCTTCTTAATTAGGGGGGTTTCCACCTTCTCTATTTAATGATCTTTTAAATATTACAAGTTGGTTTTCCTTATTTGAAACAAGAGGAAGGTTAACTTTGGTGTCTTTCATAGGAAAATAATACTTCATCTTCTGTCTCTCAGTGCTGCTGGTGACTGGCATAAACCTTGAAGCAAAAAGTTGAAATATAAACTAGGTTTGTGCAGAGATTTCACATAAGATGGAAATGGTGGTGAACAGTAGCTAACAATGGGATGGGAAAGATGCAGATGTAAAAAAATCCCAGATTTTGGGGGGATGAAGGGAACGGAAGTTGTTATGGTACAGCACTGGCTTTTCATGTCTATTTTCTGGTTTTTGACAGTCTGAAGAGAGCCTGGTTAGGCATTGCCAGTACCTTATAGTAAGTTATATATTCTGTGTTTTTGAAACATCAATTTGTTTCATTTACTCTGAAAACTGAAACCTGACTCTTTTCAAATCTGGCATATAGGTAAGAAACAATGAAGAACAGCTGCTTATTTTAGAGAGGAAAAAATAATAACATAGCAATAAAGCTCTGATATTTGGAAAAAGTGTAGTGAGCATGTATAGTCTGTTAATGTCTTATGAATTTGAGCACACACACATAGCTAAATGCAGGCCCAGATTCTGAACCTGGAGCTCTTGCGGCAGAGCCTGCTCTCCCCAGTGTCTATAAGAATGTGTGCTCCTCCATGCATGGCTGGTCCCATTGGGTTCAAAGACACTACTCATGGGAGTAAAGTTACTCATGCATTTAAGTGCTTGCTGGATTCAGGCCAAAAGCTTAATCTTTTCCATTTAATACCCTTTTCCTAAACTGATAACAGTCTTCAAGTTTTCGGTATCATGTGCAGCAGTTTAAATAATGTAGAACCAAAGGAAGAAAAAGTGAAATAACAGTATTGTAATTTAAGGAGTATCATGAGATAAACTGCATAGCACAGGCGCAGTTGTATTAGGAGTAAGTAGTTATCAGTAAGGCTGCCATATGTTTTGAAGGCACTTCATGTCTCTTGGTGTCTGAAAAAGCACAGCAGGGATGATAGGCAGTTCTGAAAAGGCAGGTACAAAACATCAGTGTGAGGCAAAGAGCATGTTTTATCTGTATTGACAGCATTTAAACAAAACTTGTACTGCTCTTGGAGCTCAGTACAACAAGGCAACATTTGTCACAGAAAGTGGNTCATGTCTCTTGGTGTCTGAAAAAGCACAGCAGGGATGATAGGCAGTTCTGAAAAGGCAGGTACAAAACATCAGTGTGAGGCAAAGAGCATGTTTTATCTGTATTGACAGCATTTAAACAAAACTTGTACTGCTCTTGGAGCTCAGTACAACAAGGCAACATTTGTCACAGAAAGTGGTTGGAACTAGATGATCTTAAGGTCCTTTCTAACCCTAACTATTCTATGATTCTATGGTTCTATATGCTTTTGATTGCCCATCAATGGTGGAGCTTTCCAATCTATTCCAGTATTTGCACCACACTGCTTATGATCTTACCTTCCGTTTTATGGTAGATGAGCTCTCAACGACACTCCTAACATCTATTCATTCTTTCATTCAGGTTTCATTCTTTCTCCCATTAGGTCCTAAAAAGGGTATTATGCATGCAAGACGATGCTCCATTTTCTAGAATGTGTTTGGTTGGTATCATTATTTCTATAAAAGTTGTTCACATGCATGTTAGAGTAAGCAAAATCAAAGAAATGTGCTTTACACCTGGAATGGAAAACAGGGTAGCGTTCATAATGCTATTTACTTCCTTTGTCTTGACTGAGCCTTCACAAGACAAGATGTAGAGGGAGCTCTGTGGTACAGGTAAGGTTTGATTTGGAGTTGAAAAGTTATAGAACCATAGAATAGAATCATAGAATAGTTAGGGTTGGAAAGGACCTTAAGATCATTGTCCTGGGTTCAGCAGT
>NDXB01017388.1:72111-140959 GCA_002631895.1 Agapornis roseicollis | reverse complement strand
CAGGCTTGTCTTACGTATAGAGAAGCTTTCTTATAGTCACAGTCTTGTCTCAGCTTTATATTGGCACCAAGTCTTGACATTTTGTAGTGCTGGAGGTCTGCAGAGAGAGAATAAAAAGGAAATAAATGGAGGTGTGTGCTGGTTTTCTTCTTGTACCTGTTAGGAATGGACAACCTAAAATAATCATAGGCTTATAGGCTTTTTAAGTGACTTTTTTCTAAGCAAATGCTTGTTTAGTCCTGAGTTTAAAAAAGCACCCAACAAAACACTCCCAGAAACTGTTTGTTTTCCCTTTTATCTCTTTGTGTTAAGCCTCAATAGTTTTACCATAAAGTTTTTTATACTTGGTTACTTTGTGGTCAGCTGTATTCTGAGTCAATTAATTCTTTAATTGCTATTAATTTCACATCCAAGCCTAATTTCTCTTACTGTCAAAAACTTAATGATACACCTCTCATCTTGTTTCCCTGTTTTTCAAGCTAATTACTGTTAATGTAGTATTCAATAAAGGCTTACCTTGTAAGTAAGTTTACTTAGTTCATCAATCTTTTTGATTGACTTTTTGACACTTAAGACTACACGCTCTACATTGCAGGCAGACTTTAAACAGAAGTTCTTCCCCTTCTTAAGCTGCTTTTTCTTTCTTTGCCTGCAGATCTTGCAAGTAGTCATTGCAGAACAGCTACGTAACTGCTGAATTATTTGTTTAATTATCAGGGAATCATTGATATAGGATTATTTCCATTTTCTTGTTGTTCTTCTGTGGTACTCCTTGACACCAACTTATTTTCATTAGCTTCTGAAAATACATCTCTGGGCTTCACCATGTCTCCTTGAAGAGATTCCTCATATTGGATGTTGACTAAAGTGACTGGAGTGGAAGGATGAAGCATTTGCAGAAAACAGTGTGGGATGTTCGTTACATTAGGTACCTGTTGCATGAAGCAAATGCATTCCTATTTCAGAAGCAAACTCCCCTTTAGTTCTTGGGTGTTCTCCCCTCTCCGCTTGTACTGTCCCTTGCCACAGAAGGGGAAGGTAAGTGGATACTGTGGAAAAAGTTGATCAAGCAGCTAAAAAAGTCTGCAGAAGTAGTGGGTTTTGAAAGGGAATGAAGAACAATCCCTTTCTATTGGTAGGTTTACAGAAGATTGAGTAGTGAGAGGCCACCCAAGTGGAAAGCCTTGGGACACATAGCAGGGGTGAAGGAAGTACTTACAGGAAACCTACTTTTCCTTTTGTCATAGGTTGTTCTTTTCTCTGTCACANAGTTGATCAAGCAGCTAAAAAAGTCTGCAGAAGTAGTGGGTTTTGAAAGGGAATGAAGAACAATACCTTTCTATTGGTAGGTTTACAGAAGATTGAGTAGTGAGAGGCCACCCAAGTGGAAAGTTGAATGGTAGTTGCCTTGGGACACATAGCAAGGGTGAAGGAAGTACTTACAGGAAACCTACTTTTCCTTTTGTCACAGGTTGTTCTTTTCTCTGTCACGCAGATAGCAACATGCTTGGCCAAGGCTACCTTGTTTTATTAGCAGAGCAGGCAGATGCTGAATCCTTAAATACTACTTTGCCCCTTGTATCTTTCGTTGAAGTGAAAATACAACTTAACGTTCACGGAGTTTCAGTTTACATGATGCTTTGCCTGAATTTTATTTGATTTCACAGAGTTCTTGTCTGTAAGAAACTTTTCAGTGCCATTGTGCCAACTGGACACCTGCCTTCCCAAAAGCTCAAATACGCTTTCTAAGCTTGAAAAGTCAAGCTAAAAATGAAATTATGATAAAAATCCATGTGGGTTCCTAAATTGGAGTCTGAGGTCCAAAACAAAGGTGAGAAATCCTGAAGGAACTGGAGTGTTTTGTAGATGTGGAAGTTGGGAAAAGGAGTTTATTTCCTTTGGAGGTCCTCAGGCTGTTCTTAATAATACTGAGCAAATAATACTGAGCAGAACTTGTTGCCTGTGAAGATGGGATATGCAGAGGCAGCGCTTTGTGGATTAATGCAATGGCTTTGGACTTTGTGGCTTTCTAATGGAGCTTCCAAGCATTCAGTAATTGGTTTACTCAGCACAGGCTAAGGTTTTAGGGATTCTAAATAAGCACTTAAGAACTGCTGATAGCTAACTGATTTCCATCTGGACTTCACAGATGACATACTACCAGTGAGCTTTTAACCTGCAAGAGAAGGAATCCTGCCAGATGTCCTACGCATGAGTGTGAAAGCAGAATGCCAGTTAGTGTTTTGGCCTATGATACTGAGATTGAACGCTTGGAGATACTACTGCTGATATTAATGTTGTGATCTTTTATGCCTAGTTATAAATTATTATGAGGGCAGTTAAAAAAGACACTGATTCTGAATTTCCTTTCTCTTGTTCTGTGTAATTGAAGATCTTGTTGAGAAGCTGTTTTTACTTGCCTGGCTCTGACCAGAGCACTTGTCTTGTGAGGTTGTGCTGTGTCTGCAACCCAGACAGCAAAACCCACTCTGATGCTTCCTTGGGGAGGGGTAGATTTGTTTGGGCTTTGCTCCCCATTAGTGCTCTGTGTTGAGGTTACGTATCGCTTCTGCACTGTCTGGAGCTTAAGGTCTACTTGTTTATTAACATGTTATACTGAGCAACCATAGTGTAATTTGAAGTATTATGGGATGTAGTAGAATGGCTTGGTTTAGTGAACCTGTGAATCCTATGGTTTGCATAGTTAGAGTTTAATATTTCAAGTGGAATTTGAACCCACTTTTCTGTTAGGCAGATGTCGTGCATGCCCCTGCTGAACACAGTGTGTGTGCTCTGGTTTATTCTGCAGTTGACCCCTAAATTCCTGTTGCTTGTTGATAAAGGATGGGGTTGTTTTTTCTCCTTTCAAAAAAGGATGCATTACTTGGCAGGGCAGAATGAATAAGATCGATTTACACAGCAGGGTAGCTGATGATATTTAGCAATATTTTAATGTCATTTCTGTAGTTTTGCTCAATATATGTGTGGATATGTGGGGCAAAGGGAGATGATACAGAGCTGTCTGTTGCCTTAGGATTCAGTGTACTTAAAACACAACAAGCGTTACTAAAATCTGACTTGCCTATTTGAAAGTTTAGATGCTGGCATGTAAACGCAGCTGGGTAACTGTGGTTTGTAGGGTCCTGCAGTCTCTGCGCTTAAATCAGTTTCTGATGGCCTCTGCACAGACCGTTTGAGCTGTACTTGTTCAAGGCAGAAGTCACTAAGGAAAACTTACCAGTATCTTGGTTGGCAGGTGTAGTTTACAGGTCATGAAAATAAACTGCAAACATGAGTTGTTTATTACACCAGACTATGACTCTCTTGAGCTTGGCTGGGTGAAGTCTGTCATGCAATGCATATAGGGGTCTCTGAAGATCAAGAGGTTTTGGCAAAATGCTCAACCCTGTCCTTGCCTAAACTACGGATGTCAAATACAACAGTGAAAGTATTTTAACATAGAAGTGACTTTGGATCCAGAAATCCATATGATTCAAAAGCGTGCCAAGGGCCTGACACACCTTCACTTGCAGGTCATGAGGTCTGATTCTGAAAATCCCTCCTGCAGTTTGGAGGAGTTTTCATTGCAGCTGATGAACTCGTTGGAGAGCATGCTGCTTTTTGATGAGCCTGCCTATAGGAACGCTGGAACTATTTGATGACAGACTTGATCTGGATATGGAAAGATACAAGGCTCATAACTATTTCTGTTGAGGTTGTTTTTGGGAACTGATCTCAACTGAACAAAACAGGGCCTCTGAAAGAACAGCAAACACAGAAGTGTAAGCTGGGGCTTGCCAGTCCTGCAGGAGGAGAAGGAATCACAAACCTAACTCTTGTGTGTTCTTTCAAAGTGCCATAAATCAATTGGTGGCTGCATCATCATCTATATCCACAGGGGACATCTGAAGACAGTTCTTAACTTTATAAAGTAGATTTTGATGAACTTTATTGATTTCTTAATGGGCTAATAATTGTCTCCTCTGTTGCTTGCTACAAATTTATCTAAACAGCAGAGTATTAAGAGCAAGAGCCTCCTTTGCCTGCTCTGACTGTGGCTGAATGTGCAATCTGGTGGAGGCGTAACTCGGGCAAAGCCTGACTTGTAATGTGGCTGATGGTGCTGCATTTAATAATGCACAAGAATGAGAGGGGAAATAAGAGCTGGGAACAGGGGTAAAAATATGATTGAAAAATCATCTTCTGTTTTAACTATTATTGAAAAGAAAACAGTGGGGTTTACAACTTGATAGTAATTTTTCTGTGGTCTTTTGACACAGGAAAGTAAACTCTGAGGTCAAAGCTCTGGCCTACAAACATTTTACTCCAAATTCTAGATATTAATCTTTTTCTTTAATGCCCTGTCACATTCTAGATCAATTATGTAGTATAGATCAATTCTAGACCATTATGTAGTATAACCATCCTGATGAATGGTGTGAAAGAAGTTGGCTGTCTCCTTAATAATTTTACTTGCTCTAAATGAGGAGGAGTTCTTGTGCAAAGATAAATACATTGCTACTTTCCTCCTTTCCATCCAGAATTTCCAAAACTGGTAACTAAAAGCTTGGAAGGTACAAAGGATTCCCTCATCGCCTGCATTTTCCTGGTAATGGTTAGGTTTATTATTCTTTAGTTTGTTTTGCATTATTTGGATATGCATACTGAAAGTGTTAAAATAACTTGTGGATGATGACTTTCTGAGACATGAAGTCAGATGCCGGGCTGCTCATGGTGAGTGCTAGTGGTGTCTCAGCTGGCAGCCTCCTGCTTGGGGTAAAATAAAGTCCCTGGTATGGAAATCCTGTGGCAATGGGGTTCTTTTCTTATATATATAACCAGAGGATTATATTCTTTGCCTGTATGGACCATATAAGAAGAACACAGAATGTCAGTTTGCTGCTGGAGAGCCTGTCCTGTACTTGGCCATATTCAGCTGTTTGCCTTATCCAAGGTAGGGCATTAATCTTCATACATAACAAAGCTGGGTCGGTTTTAACATGTTCATCAAACCACTGCTGGTCCCTGGCCACCTCCCGCGACTGCCATGGCCCTGTCCCCAAACAGCAATGCTCTCTCATGGGGGGACCCAGTGCCCAGCTGCCTCAGCAGACTGAAAACAGAGCCCAGAGAGTTGCTGCTAGCCTGGGAGGAGCGTGTGTCTCCTCATTTCTGGTTGGGCATGCAACCATTCAGCGCTGCTTTGGACAAAGCAATGGGGCAGGAACACATCCCGAGGTGCTGTAGCCCTTTACCCGCTTAAGATAACACTTAAATGTTCTCAAGAAGTATAGCCTCAGATGACAGGTTTACCATAGTGTGAACCTTTCTAAACTCAGGCTGTGATTTGGGTGGTCCCTCCTTCATGTTAATACGAGAGCATTAGTAGTGCAGTAGGCTGGACCAGAACTGCTTAAAGCCATCCTCTTTGGGTTTTTCTTCCCCAGTTTGTCTTCCGGTCCTTGATCTTTGTGACTGTGCAGCTGGGAAATGCTGGTGCTAACACAGCAGAAGTAGCATGACCAGCCAGAATGGAGTGCAGGATTTGCTAAGTTGGAGACGGCAGAAACTCTTAATTGTGCCAAACAGTCACCTTTATTTTATCTCAGATTTTGTCTCTTTTTTTAGGGGGGAGGAGAGGAGAACCAGACCTGGCAATATTGTTGGAGCTGCTGATGTTACTGTTTGCCTAATGACTTTATCCTGTATTTTTTTCTTAAGGAAGAAACCTTTTCTTTGAAACTAGAGGCTCTTGGACTTAGCGACCCAACGTAGTAGTCATTTATTTATGAAAGGCTGTCAGTGTTGTTCCAAACATGTAGTTCATCTATTCAACTTGAGTCTGTCACAAAGGAATCGCTAATGCTGACTGTAACAAGGGGGGGTTTTGGAAAGTAAGTGAAAGTGTTGGGAAAGGACTCTTTGTAAAGAAAACATGTCAACACTTAGCGTTATCACAACAAGGATAAATGACAGCCTGTACGTTCTGCAAGTATTACAGTTTTTATTCCAACTTTCAGAGTATCTTCTTTTATTTTTAGATGAATCTGCGTTCTGTATTTACTGTAGAGCAACAAAGGATATTACAGCGTTATTATGAAAATGGAATGACAAATCAAAGTAAAAATTGCTTTCAGCTCATATTACAGTGTGCACAAGAAACTAAACTGGACTTCAGTGTAGTCAGGGTAAGTACTGAGGCCTTATTTATATGTTAAAGTTATACACATTCATTTCTTTACATAAAATATCTGCAGAGGACTGGAGTCTCTAACTTCATGCTTGTCTTAAATCAGACTTCAGTTTGTGTGTGACATGTTCGTTTTTATCTAGTGAGCCTGTTTATAGTTTATCCTTGCTGAAATGTGATTCACGTGATTGCTGTATTTAGCAGGGGCCTGGACTGCACAAGGAGTGGTTTTTGGTTGGTTGGTCTGTTTGTCTTCTGTTGATGGTGGTTTGGTTTGTGTTTTCAGGCTCTGTATTAGTATTTGTTAAATTACAAATTAGTTTGCCCCATACAAACCTTGTGCAATGTATTGTATCAAAGCCCTGGTATCAGGGAACTATTAAGTTAAACAGATTTATATAACCTGATGTATTTGGGGGAATAATTGCAGAAGTATTTCTTTAGACACACTCCGTCATGCTTGTATTCCATGTCACAATCATAAATATTGTGGTACCTCATAGTTATTTACAGTGAGTGCATTCTTTTCTTATAAAAGAACGTCACTAGTGCTAACGGGAGCTCTTCCAAAGTCTGTGGGAAGGGAAATAATAATCCCTTTGTGAAACACTAGACAACAAAATGGCTGTTGTCTCAGAGCAGAAATAGAAATCATGAAGCATTAGTGGAGAAAATAACAGCAGTTGAGCTACCAGGAGTGGCTGCAACACTGGACACTGAGGAAGGGGTAAGACCAGTCTATTTTTACTTTAAGTGGTGTACCAGTGGTATCCTGACAGTCACAACTCTTCCTGCTCCCCGAATCTTGTGTGGATTCTTCTCCCTCTGAATACTCTGGAAATATTAAAGCTTACTTTCTCAGCTCTAGGTGGTGGGAAGTTCTGAAAGTCAGCCAGAAATACAGACTCCCTGGAACAGACAAAGAGTTGTAACAGGAATCTCTGTGCTGATGATGCAGTCAGGGCCTGGTTTTCTAATTGTATTCTGGTTAAGGACATAGAGGAGGCAGCCAGTCTCTCCTCTGCGTGCACTCCTCATTCGCTTTCCACCTTCTTACTTTCATTTCCCTCTCTGTTTCCCTTACTGCAATAATGTGTCATGACCTTCTTCCTTTAGTTTTATTCCCTTACGGAGCCCTTACTTGCAGTACTTAAACTTTCTTCCTACAGTGCAGTGGAAACAGACCCAGCATTTGTCCTTCATTTGTCATATTTTTTGTGCGATCTCACCTTTCTCTTCTTTACAAGCCCCGTTCTGCCTCTCCTCATTCCCTGCTTTTTCTCTATAAAACTCTTGGACAGAGGTTAGTGCTTCTGCACAATAGTGAGGAAAATGATACTTGGGTTGCAGCTGGCATTTGCAGATATGACTATATAGGAACATGGATTCTCTAAATGTAACTGCTACAATTCAAATGTCATTACTCTATGAATATATTCTTTCCCTGAATCAGGATTTCTATAGCCTTTGTCTGATAGAGCCACATCCAGTCTTTCCAGTCTTGAGCTGGGTTGGAAAAAAGAATGATTTATGAATTGATGTAAACCTCTATGGATTTTATGACTGCAGTACCTAAAAATATGTTCCCCATTTCAAAATTAGAAAATGTGATAAAGTGCCCCTCTGCTGTGCTCTAGTGGACCTCACCTGGAGCATTGTGTGCAGTTCTGGTGTCCTCAACATAAAAAGGACATGGAGCTGTTGGAACAAGTCCAGAGGAGGCCACGAGGATGGAGACTGGAGTGGAGCATCTCCCATAGGAAGACAGGCTGGGAAAGTTGGAGCTGTTCAGCCTGGGGAAGAGAAGGCTGCGTGGAGACCTCAGAGCAGCCTTCCAGTATCNGACCTCACCTGGAGCATTGTGTGCAGTTCTGGTGTCCTCAACATAAAAAGGACATGGAGCTGTTGGAACAAGTCCAGAGGAGGCCACGAGGATGATCAGGAGACTGGAGCATCTCCCATAGGAGGACAGGCTGGGAAAGTTGGGGCTGTTCAGCCTGGGGAAGAGAAGGCTGCGTGGAGACCTCCTAGCAGCCTTCCAGTATCTGAAGGGGGCCTATAGGGATGCTGGGGAGGGACTCTTCATTAGGGACTGTAGTGACAGGACAAGGGGTAACGGGTTCAAACTGAAACAGGGGAGGTTTAGATTGGATCTAAGGAAGAAATTCTTTGCTGTGAGGGTGCTGAGGCACTGGAATGGGTTGCTCAAGGAAGTTGTGAGTGCTCTGTCCCTGGAAGTGTTTAAGGCCACGCTGGACGAAGCCTTGCATTTTATGGTTTGGTGTGAGGTGTCCCTGCTTATGGCAGGGGAGTTGGAACTGGATGATCTTAAGGTCCTTTCCAACCCGAACTATTCTATGATTCTATGATTCTACTCCTGGGGAAAAAAACCCTGCCTCTCTTCACATTCAGTAGGCAACTATTCTAGCTGTGTCTGGTTTGCGTGGCCTGATGTTGTTCATTGGTATTAGCATACTTCTGCTGGTTGCTATTTTGTCTTCACATGAAATGTGAGCAGTATGACTTGCTACAGTGCAGAAGTTTTCCAAGTCTGATTTTTGCAGTGTTAGGGAGCGCTGGGAGCAGGATGAAGGAGGTGATGCGAGATTCTGACCATAGTGCCACAGCAGATACCAAAAAGGTTACAGCTTTGTTGTTCTTTTACACCTCTTGAAGGATCTCCTGAGGGCACTCTATTTTCAGATTTAGGATGGACTCTGGTTAAAACTAATGGCCAGGCACCACTGACAGTCCCTCTGGCATGTGCACCTGGAATGTGGGACAGTCTGCATTTCTGTCTCTGCCTGATTCAAACTGGGAATGTAAAATCAGGGTCTCTGAAATTCCAGGTAGTTTTATTAACCAGGTGGACTTCAGATGTGTCATCTTTTCTGGGAGCTCCTCCTAAATGATAGTTAAGAATTTCAGTAATGCTTTCATTGTCCCAAAGCTTGCTGGATTGAAACAAAGATTTGTTGCCCTTTAGTTGGGATATTTTGTGCTTATGTCTCCTCTGTCACATCCCACAATGATACCATACCAGCAGGTTAGTAACAACATGGAGCTTCCCTTTCAGTCTAATTCTTCTCAGTGATTATGTCTCATAGTGCTAAAAACGGGAGGTTTCGTACTCTTTCCCTTCTCAGCTGTGCAAATCTTTCTCTCCTGTCATCTTGTGCTGATCATCTCTTGCATTTACTCATAGTAACCCAGCTACATTTGATAAGCTCACCAAAACTTTTGTTGTTTTCTTTTTGTGTCAGTTAAGTTTTATGCCTTTTGGGGGGGTTCCCTGATCCTTCAGGTGGCTGCTTTTGGATAGATGGTGGGAGAAAGAAGCTGGGGACGTGGTTGGGAGAATGGGACTCTTAGCAAATGGCAAACCTGATTTGTGCTGTCTCATGAAACTACTTTAATCCCATATGAATAGTAGTGCTGGTAAGTTAGTTGCATTTCTTTGAGTGCCTTTCTTTTCAGGAAAAGTGTGAGGAAAACCTTTAGCTTTTCATTCTATACAGTTGGAAAAGTTAGGGATGAAATCTCTTTCTTGGTCCAAAAATTGCAGTGTCTCTAATGACAGTTTTTATCTTGAGAATTTACTGACTGAAAATTACAACATTGAAGTTTGACCTTCTAGATTAGTTTTATTCGATAAAGAAAAGCACCTTGAGCTATATGACTGGAATTTCTGCTTTTAAACTTGCTTTTGAGAAGAAAAATCTGATCATTAGTAACTGAGATATTCCTGCATGCAATGAATCATAGCTTAAATAAGCACTTTGTAAAATTCTACAACAAAAACGGGTAGAATGGAATGAAGACTTCAACACACTTCTGTAGGGCAGGGATGTGTATTTTTCCATAGAAAAATCTTTAACTTCCTTAGCATGTATTGGTAAGTGAAGAAAGCGTGCCTCTTTCCACATGGTGAGATAGAAACCCAAGATAGGTGCTCAGTGCAGTTTCCTTGTTATAGGGTGAGGGATTTTATTGTTTAAACCAACTGGCTGCTGAATGTTGAGGTCTTGCTTTGGTGTGCCATGGATGATATCCAGTGCGGTGCAGGAACTGTCTCACCAAATCTCTATATGCGTATCTGATCCTTTTCATAACCAGCATAAGCAGATGCAGAAGCTTATTTTTCATTCTTTGGCTCTTGTATCCTGCTCCCTGATGCTCTCACATTCAGTACAGATAGATGGAAAGAATTTGAGCAGGTCTTGTCTCTACAATCATGAAAGTTGCCAGGGATAGTTAAGTGGTGCTGATGCTTCTAGAGCTGATGCTTCCACCAGATTAACTCTCTTTATCTTGGAATACTGAAGTTATTCTTTTCCCTTCAGCTGTTTTTGCTCTGTCTTAACGTGTTACTTGCAGGACAGGCGTTCCTGTGTGGTTAAAACGCACAGCAGTACATTTTAACCTGTGCACAACTGCCATAGTACCTTCACTTCTCAATGATTTTTTTCCAATGCTGTCTTTTACACAAACCCACGTAACTGTTAGTGTCACTTTCTGAAACGGCCATAATAGCAAACCTGTGTCAGATTCTAATCCTGGTAGTCCAAATCTTGTCTGTCAGTGGCTTTCAAAAGCAGGTTTTGACATCAGGTCTTGGTTTGTGCGCTGGCAGAGGAGGAGTTAGTTTGTAGGTCTGAATATTCACAAAGTTGTTTTGTAGTTGTCTAACAAAGTAACTTTTCTCCCTCTCACGTGAATTCAATAATCGGCAGTTTCTGTGTGAGGTAGTTTTGAAGGTTGTATCTCAGTTGTTTGGTTCTGAAAGGTTAGTGACATACCTCAGTGGTGGGTCTGCATCTCAAAGTGCTAAATACTGAAAGCTTAAATTTGGGGAATTAGTCACAGCAGGATCAGTGAAATAACACCTTAAGGGACAGGAGGCAAAACCAGTCGTAGGACTTTTGAGTAACCGGGGCTTTCAAATTGCAACCGGGGTTCTTGTGTGTTAGTGTATGAATCCCAAGCATGAGAGGCGTGTATTATTTCCATTTTTGTAAACTTAGGTCTCAACTTGAACATTTCACATTTCATCAGCTCTGCTTAAAGATGGAATTGCCTAATTTTTCTGCTTATTTAATGCTTTGTTTTGTGTTTGTTGTCGTTGTTGTTTGCAGACGTGGGTTGGCAATAAACGAAGGAAGATGAGCAGCAAGAGTGCTGTAGAATCTGGAGGCACTCCCCCAGGGACTGTTCCTATTATTCCCTCAGTACCTCCGGAAGCCGCAGTTAGAAATGTGGTAAATATTGCTCGATCCCAAAGTCAGCAGACTTCTTGGACCTCTTCTAATAATGATGTAATAGTTACTGGTATATATAGTCCTGCTAGTTCATCCGGTAGGCAAGGATCCACCAAACAGACAAATGCTTCAGTGGCAGAAATACATAAAACCTCTATTCCACGGCTACCAGGAAAAGGCGATACAGAGTTCCAGCAGCAGCACATCCCTATAGGACGACAAGTACCACATTGTAAAAATGCTTCCCTATTAGTAGGGGAAAAGACTATTATTTTATCTAGGCAAACAAGTGTACTGAATTCTGCGAACTCCATCTATAGTCACACTAAAAAAAGCTATGGTGGTTCATCAGTCCAGACTGCAGAGTTGGTGTTACCTCAGAAGCCGATGATATGCCACAGGCCCTGTAAGGCTGAACCCATGGGATGTCAGCGGTTACAAAAGCCAGACCATGCAGCTCTCACATCGCATGTGCCCCCCGGACACAGAGCTAACACCAGGGACCCCTCCTGTAGCACGCAAAACCTGGAAATCCGTGAAGTGTTTTCTCTGGCCGTTACAGATCAACCTCAACGAATGGTGGGAGGAAGCACAGCGCAGAAGCATTGCTCAGTGGAAGGCACCTGTCTGTCCATCGCAATGGAAACTGGAGACGTGGATGACGAATATGCTAGAGAAGAGGAGCTAGCATCCATGGGAGCACAAATACAAAGCTATTCAAGATACTGTGAAAGCAGCAGTTCTGTTCGAGTAGAGAACCAAAGTGCAGCTTTGTCTGGGCCAGGAAGAAATGTGAGCTGTAGTTCACAGATGGTGAATGCCAGGGACATGCCTGACAATATTCTGTATCATAACAGAGACTACCATTTGCCTGCACGGACCTCATTACATACAACATCCAGTACGTTATATAGCAGTGCTAATCCATCAAGAAGTACCTTTTCCCCTCATTTTACAACTTCAAGTCAACTGAGGCTGTCACAAAACCAAAATAATTACCAGGTAATCTGTCAATTTATCTGTCTTCAAGCCTTGAAGACAAATCTGTAGATAAGTACTGTTCCAAAGTTGGTAGCTAGTAAGTGATAGGTTCACCTTTCTGCAGGCTGTGCTCCATTTACATCTTACAGTTAGAGATCATCCCTTCGTAAACTGAAGTGCGGGTACCACTGGAGTATCATAGCACTCTTATCTGTACCACTAATCCCATGGCTGCAGTGTGTAGCTGTGTTGAAGAGCAGTGTGGACTTCATAGATTTGATAGATAAACTTTGGTTACAAGAGGATCGTGCCTATGACTGCTGATGCAGGCTCAAGTGTGCATTGTCCTGACTTGGCTTGCCAGCACATGTTACAGTGATACCCTTGGTTGTTCCTCTGCAGACATGCTTCGCACGTGGCACAGGGCAAAACATAGGATCATGCTGTCATCTGTGTGTTGTGCAGTTGTTTGTCCTTATTAATGTCAGCTTGGATTAGCTCTTCCATCAGCACTGCCTGTAACCCCTATGCAGTTGCCAATCTCTTGGACCTGTTTTACATTAAGGATTAGGATCTTGTGCAAGACAGTTGAGATGAGGGGAGACACTAAATGAGCAAATATTCTTCTCCCACAGCATCTAATTCAAGTATCAGTTTTGCATTCAATCTCATTATTTCCTCATCCTGCAATAGAGTCCCTGCAGTGATACAGAGTGGGGAAAATTAAACGCAGGTCAGTGGAGAACTAAAAGATGTTCAGAAGGTAGGACACTGACACACTTGTGGTTTTAATTTTTGTAGTAACCAGAGGGCAGGAAACAGCCAGATTGATTTGTTTGTTTGTTTGTTAGGTTTTGGGGTTTTTTTCCCCATAGATTTTTATGCCTTCTGACATGCCACAGCCTAGAAACACTGAAGAGTGACAGGATGTGATTCTGTGTGTGTTGCCTTTATGCATTTGCCTGTTACTTCCTTTTTAATCTACCCAGAAGTGAACCATGTAAACAACATACTGTCTTTCCTTGTGCGCTGCTCACTAGTGTAGGGGACAGTACTTTGTGAAGTGGTTTTGGGGTTGGGGTTTTTTGTTAGGGTTTTTTTTTTTATTTGGTTGGGCTTTTTGCCTTTTTTTTTCCCCCCTGGCTTGTTCCTGTCTCGTGTGAGGATTCAAAACCAAGCTTTTGAGTTCAAGTGAGTGCCATCTTTCACCAGAATCACTGCTTTTCTCAGAAAACCTGAGGTTCGATGAGCATATTTACTTGGGAGCAGAGGCTGTGTAGTAGATGGGACATTGGCACTTCTTATTTATGGTCTTTTCTGGGCTGAGCACTTTAGACAAGCTGTTCTTGTTCTTCAAGGAAGAAATTCTTTCCTGTTAGGGTGCTGAGGCACTGGAATGGGTTGCCCAGGGAGGTTGTGAGTGCTTCATCCCTGGCAGTGTTCAAGGCCGGGCTGGATGAAGCCTTGCATGCTATGGTTTAGTGTGAGGTGTCCCTGCTTATGGCAGGGGGTTGGAACTGGATGATCTTAAGGTCCTTTCCAGCCCTAACTATTCTATGATTCTATGGCATTCGATCTGTCCATGTGATGTGATATGGATCAAAACAAGATCTCTAACTCCATTTTGGGTTTGGTTTGTTTTTCTCCTGTTATAATAAAGTACCTGGGATTTTTTGGTAAGTGAGGAATTCACTGGTACCTCCTTTGACTTTCATGCCTGTCTCTCAGAGACCCTGTTCTTTGGATTTGGGAATGCACCTTAGACCTTGCATTGGAAAAATTGAGCAGGTTGCTAATAATTCACTTGCTGCTGTAAACATGCATGCTGTGAACCTCTGTGATGGCACCTTTAGAGCGTGGCTCTGTGGAAGCTGCAAAGGAATCATGTCCTGCCTGATGCCATAGTACCTTGAAGAAACAATGGTCCTGGTTTCTCCAGGTCACTGTGCTCCTTGCTGAGAGTTTTCAGTACATTCCTGAGCAATGCAAAAGTAAGTTCTGTATCTTAAGAGGAGTTAGTGTATGACAGTGAGACTTCCAACGCTCATTTATCACCTTGGCAAGAAAATTTCACCTCCTGCCTTCAAAGTCCTGTATAACAAAGAATTTACCCTGCTAGGCCATTAACAGATTTTGTTGAAGTCATCAGTTCTTCAATAGTTTAACCCCCTCCTCCAAGTCCTCCTCTTAAAATTAAGTCCAGTGTGACTCCTGTTTTGTATTGAAACTCCCCTTATAGCTTAATAATATTTATATGTTCAGCTTCAAGAGGTAGATTTTTGTAAGAGGAGCTGTCCGAGTTCTTTTAGACTTATGCAGGGTGACACTTCTTGTGTGTGGAGTCACTTCCTGTTCATTTTATTGCCTGTGTTTAGCTGATCTATCCATCAGCGTAGGAATTAAGATCTTCCAACTTAGGAAATCTTCCTATATTTAAAAAGGGAATAAACCTGAGCCACATGATTATTGGAGTAGTTAAACATCCAAGCAGATGCTTCTTTAACGTCAGAACTGTGTGATTTGTGTTTTGATGAAGTAATTACTGTCGCACATTGGTGGAGTATCTAATTAGCAATTAGTTATAGCTTCCTTACTGGTCCCATTAATCAAATTCATGTTAGTGTAACTTAAGACTAAATTTAATTAAGTGATCAATTTTAATGCCTGAGCAGTTTCAGTAAACAAATTGTTCAACCTCCTTTTCTTAGTTTGCCTTTAAGCGAGTTGAATTACAGAGGCTGTTCTTGCTGGGCCTCAAGGCTGAATCGTCATTTACTCTTGGTTTCCTTCCCCCAACCCTAAGGGTCAAAAATACTGTGGAAAGTATGTGTATTTTTAATTACTTTGTTAACACACTGAAGCAGACTCTACCTAATTTAGCCCTGTCTTTTTCAAGGGAGAAGCCTAATCCTTGCAGCCAGTAGGTCAAAATAGATACGTATATAACACATACATATTTAAGATTCACTTTAAGGATGCTGCTTTATGTGAATGAGCTGCTTTATTTAAGGAAATGGGAATTCATTTTTCTTTTTTATTCTTACTGTGCCAAAGTGATTTGTTTATATCTCTAGAGGCTTTTGAAGGCAAGGGGATGCATGTTGTCTTCAAGTAGTTCTACTGAGATAAACTTGGTTGTGCTTGCCATCATACCTCTCAGAACTTGTGTGCATTTGTCTTCCAAGTAGCCGTTAATGCTCTGGCAGACTTTGTTCCCATAGGAAAGCATGGGTTTTTTTTCTGTAGCCCCACTTCAAATTTCTGGGGGGAAGCCATGTGAGTGATACTGAGGAGGCTTTCACAGCAGGTTTTGTGGTGTGAAGTCGTCGTGAGGTACAGAATTGTAATTATATAGAGTTTCTAACATGTATGCGTGCAGCTAAGAAATGAATATCTGAGACATAGAAGCTGACGTAGGCTTGCCCTTAGGAGTGGAGGGTGTTCATTTCTAGCCCCCCTCAGCCTGCTGTGCGCTGCAATGACAAATTGTCTGACCTTAGGTAACCTCCAAGTGCTTCCAACTAAAAGCTTGAAGAATAAAACTATCTTGGGTGCTTGTACACCAGACAGGCTGCACCAGGTATTCTATATTTGGTTATGCTCATTCTACAAGATTCATTATTAGAACACTTAGCAAATACAAAGACTATTAGCGTAGTTTGATACAGTCAGCAGAAGTGCATAGATTCTTTTTCCTCACATATATAGTGCGTGTAATGACTTTGAGATTCATTAATCTCTGGAGCTATGTTTAGTCTTTCAAGCATTGCTTGTCTGCAGCAGAACACGAATCCTAAAGAAGCCTAAAATATTCCAGGCTGTGACACATTTCAGATGACCAGGGAAAACAGTCCAAGATCAGACTTAGATAAAGTCTGATCACTGGGAAAGATGGAGAAGCAATGGGAATCAAGGCAGCAAACCTTTGCCTTCATACTGCCTTCCTTTCCTTCTTCAACCTGATGTCCCTAGTTTTAATGCCAATATGCAAATCCTTAACATGTGACATTGAACAGCTCAGCTAGAAACAGGTACTCTAGTTTTTTCTGCATGTTTAACTGTTGTAGCTGTGTCAGCAGTTCTGTCAGACATTTGCTCTTGTCTAAGTCCAGTCTGCTTAATCTTATGGGGTTTGTGACAGATTCAAAATGGAAACTTGTGTTCTGAAATACAAGTTTTGAGATAGTAAAAGTACAGAAGTTGCCCTCATGTTCTTTTACCTTCTCTGGAAGAAATTGTTTGGTTTTAGCCTAACACCAGTAAGGCTAAGTTATGACTTTGGTTTGCTTTTAAATCTTAACCTGGCTTACAGGCGTTGTTAACAGAATTGAATGCACAATATTGTGGAAGCTGCTCAATATTAGCTTTCATAGCAAACTAAGCTGCTGTTTTCTGTTCTGTTTCCTCCTACTCTCTACAGATTTCAGGAAACCTTACTGTGCCTTGGATTACAGGTTGTTCCAGGAAAAGAGCAGTAAGTATATTTCCATTTAAGTATCTAATGTATCAAGTGGAGTGAAAAGTTTATTAAAATGCATTTTTGAAACTGACAGTTTCATTTACCTTATGTTCCTTTTGTACTTTGACTGATACAAACATCATCTGTGGACACAGTGTTTCAGTTAAGGTAAGGATGATATGTATCTTTAAAAATAGAATCCTAGAATCATAGAATAGTTTGGGTTGGAAAGGACCTTAAGGTCATCCAGTTCCAACTCCCCTGCCATAAGCAGGGACACCTCACACTAAACCATGGCACCTAAGGCTTCATCCAGCCTGGCCTAGGTAAGGTCATAAGCCTGTGTCAAGTAATGTGATGCCCAGGTGTCTGAATTGTGCTATTAGCTGAAATACAACACCTGAACTGGTAAGGACTGAGAGGTTAGAGCTCAGAATGCTTTTTTTGTTTTAGATTGAAAGTTAAATTGTTGTTAATTGAGGCAACTGAATGCTTAACAGAGTAACTCCCTCTTTGGCTACTATACACATTCACAGAATTAGTCCTGCTATCCATAGTAACTTCACCAAGTCTAACTTTATCCACATATGTATCATTTCACATTAGGCAGAATCAGCTGGGTCAGTGTCCTTAAGTCACGAATGACTCCAAACTGTAACACAAGGTATGAAACAGCTTTTGTCAGGAAAGCAAATCTGTCCCCCTCTGCCTCATGTTGGTGCATTGCCACCCCATCTGCAGCACTGGTGCTAGTATCTAATTGCAAGGTAATCCAGGTCAGGCATGTAAGCTGTTAGATTCATATTCTTCTCCTGAGTTTGCCTTTAATGGGATGAATGTACTTACTGTGGCAGCAGGAGCATGTGTCTGGGAATAGTGAAGAGAGCAGGGCATGATATTTCTCAGCAGTGGTTGTTGAGGCATGGTGGTCATAGAATCATGGAATGGTTTGAGTTGGAAGGGACCTTAAAGCTCATCCAGTTCCACACCCCTGCCACAGGCAGGGACCCCTTCCACTAGAGCAGCTTGCTCCAAGCCTCTGTGTCCAACCTGGCCTTGAACACTGCCAGGGATGGGGCAGCCACAGCTTTTCTGGGCACCCTGTGCCAGCGCCTCAGCACCCTCACAGGGAAGAGCATCTGCCTAAGAGTTCATCTCAATCTCTCCTCTGTCAGGTTAAAGCCATTGCCCTTGTCCTGCCATTCCCCTTGTCCTGTCCCTACATGCCCTTGTAAAAGCTCCTCTCCAGGCTTCCTGTAGCTCCTTTCAGCACTGGAGCTGCTCTGTGGTCACCCTTCAGGAGCCTTCTCCAGGCTGACACAGCCCAGCTCTCTCAGCCTGGCTTCAGAGCACAGCTGCTTCAGCCCTCCATCTCCATGGCCTGACTTGCTCCAGCAGCTCCAGTGTTGGGTGCCCCAGAGCTGAACACGGTACTCCAAATGGAGTCTCATCAACGTGGAGTAGATGGGGAGATTCGCCTCCCTTGACCATGCTTCTTTAGACATACCATGCTACATATCTGACACAAGCTGCAGAAGAAATTTCTGCAATAAGCTTAAAACCTTCAAGGCTGTGGAAGTGCCTGTTAGTAAACAGGGGTGGTTATTAGGAATTTCTTTTAATATGAATTTCTTTTTTCTTTAGACTAATCCCAATCCTAGTCCCAATCCGTAATCCTAATCCCAATCGGTAATCCGTAATCCCAATCCGCAATGCTAATCCCAATCCGTAATCCTAATCCCTAATCCTAATCCCAGTCGCTAATCCTAATCCTAATCCCAATCCGTAATCCTAATCCCAATCCTAATCCTAATCCCAATCCTAATCCTAATCTTAATCCTAATCCCAATCCGTAATCCTAATCCCAATCCCAATCCCAATCCTAATCCTAATCCCAATCCTAATCCTAATCCCAATCCGTAATCCTAATCCCAATCCTAATCCCAATCCGTAATCCTAATCCTAATCTGTAATCCTAATCCCAATCCCAATCTGTAATCACAACCCAATCTTTAGTCCTAATTCCAATCTGTAATCCTAGTCCTAATCCCAATCCGTAATCTTATCCCAATCCTAAAATTTATCCCAGTCCATAATCCTAATACTAATCCCAATCCCTAATCAATAAAATGTATACATGCCATTGGTTAGTACAGTCCATTTTGACAACATTTGTGGATGCACATTCTCCAGTTTGAATGCATAATTAGTTTACTTGGGAATACCAGTTTAGGCGTTGTTACTCTAAAACTGCTATAGACACACAGGTGTAAGGCAACAGAAAGAGAGAAAGAGCTCTTACTTCCTAGGAAACTTCAGTTTCAGTTGTGAAATTCTTTTGAAGAAAGTGTGGGGAACGGAAATAGAATGGGTAGAGCTGTAGAACTGCCGTTATGGCAATCACTGCCATTCAAACAGGAGAAAGGCCAATCTGTATTTTGTTTAGAATGGAAAAAGATCATCTTTTAGATGCTCTGAATTTTTAATGTCTTGCCTTGATGTTTTGTTTTCCTTGCCCTGTCCTTCAGCTGCATCAAGAGAGAAATAAAAACTGTGCAGTTCTGCAGAAACTCTTTCTTGTCTGCTCAGCTGTGCTGTGAGATGATGTAATCCTGACTGTTAATGAACATTAGTCTAGAAATATCACCCTCTGTTATGCATGAGAATGTCTTTTGAAATTAAGGAGTTCTGTATTCTGTGGTGGAGCACGTGCCGTGCATTGGTCTTTCTGAATGCATTCATTTGGGTTTTCTTTTCTACAGGGTGGTGGAAGGATAGCAAGGATTAAAAAATAGCGGTGAAGATACTGGTTAAAGATAATTACAAGGGGGAAAATATCTTCACTTTTGTCCTTGCAGTTAGGTCTTGAGTGTACCAACTATGCTTAAGTTGTGTCTCTGTTGCCTTAGCAGATGGTTAGTGTTCATGGTAGGTATAACCTGATATGCTAACAGATAGATGTTGACCCTAGGTAAACTGGCTTACCTAGAGTGCCTGGCTTAGTTATGAAGTTTATTCTTGGGGGAGAGGGGATAGTTTAGCTTTTCCTTTTTTATTTCTAGTTAGCATCAGTTCTAGTGGTCTTACTATCAAGTCTAAAACACAAGGTCATTAAAATAGTCAGTCAAGGTCTTAGAATTATTTCTGCACAATCACCCTTTGGAAGCAGGCATAGGAAATCAGTGAAGAAACTGATAAGGGAAAGATTTTGTATTTTCCCCCTACCTGAAGCAATGCTGCATTGTAGTAATGGCCTTGAGACCTTCTTGAACGTAATTCTGCACTTAGCTCCTACCATAGGTAGGTTAGCTGGATCTGCCTCTTCAGCTTGGGGTGTCTGGCCTCTGGCGTGTATTTTGCAGGGAGGAAAATAGGTGAAATGAATGGAGAGCTCCTGTGGTAAATTCTGGTTTTGAAATTGCTCTTTCACCATTGCCTATTTGAGTAAAATTCTGGAGATAGCGACAGTAAAGTGTTTCCCTGAGAGCCCTGCTTGTCAAGCACTCCAAATCAGGCAAAGGAGCTGGTCTAACCCCAGGACAGGGCAAGAGCTGCCACAGGTGGATGTGTGGAGGAGACTATATCAGTATAACTGCAAGATAAAATACTTCGTTGGACTGTGGTCTGAAAGTGTCCAATACTTCATTGGACTGTGGTCTGAAAGTGTCATTGGACCGTGGTCTGAAAGTGTCATTGGACTGTGGTCTGAAAGCTGCCACAGTAAGCCTACAAAAAGAGACAGTATCTTAGAGTGGCCTTTAATGTGAGCACCCATAGGGATTAAAGCTATCTAAAGTCAAAGTGCACCTTAGTTCTACTTCTTGGTTTAAAACTATACCAACTTGTGAAGTTCTCTTCACCTGTTCACGTTACTCCACTTTCCTAGAAGGGCGGAGGGAAGGAAACTGTATTTCAGTCAAACTGGTGAGAGCATGTCTGAGTAAGATAGGGTCTTCAGAAAGAGAGACAGACAAGCCAAACTGAAGATCTCCACAGGACTGAATTGTGAATGCTGTCCTTATGCATGCTTTCTGTGTCATTTAGATTAATGGAGTTGCTTAATACTTTTCCTCCTTTGGTGAAATATTTCACCACATAGCTCAAGGCATTGCATTTTGTTAATGTTCCCATTAGATGCTAATAACATGCATAACATCTCATCATCTTCTTGCTGCCAACAGCACCTCTTCACTATTCCAAATGACATTCCTTCAATGGATGCAAAGGGTAGGCATGTTTTATCATTGTTTCACATGAAATAGATCTTTTTATTATATCCTGTGCCTGTTTCCACAAATCACCTAGGCTTATTGTAGCTGTGATCCTGCAGGCTAAAAGTGTGTCATATCTGGCCAGGTATTGGGAAAGCAGACTTTCTAGTTAAATGCAAGGAAGACATCAATAGATTAAATAAGAATCATAATAATTATGGTTCAGAATCTCAAGAAGGGCGAGTTGCCAGTGTATGTGGATTGGAGGTTGATGATGGAGTGAGAAGACTGGAGTTTGCAGTGTGATTGTTTGGCTAGACTGTTCTATTGCACTGATATCTCCCTGGTTTCCTTTTCTTTTTTTCCCACTTCTTAGCTGTGTTTGGTTTAGAAACATTAACAGAATATATGTAATTTAGGCTGAGTGTTGAAGCAGTTACAGCTCTTTTCAAGCTGTGGTACTGTGAAATATTTATCAGGTCTGCTTCCATCAGAGCAAACTTTAAGCTTACTCAACCAGTGGGAAAAGATGCAAAAAGTCTCTCTCTAGACATCTGTTTGTGCAGTAATAGTTAGTACATTTCTATTGAAGCTCTAGTTCTTTTTTTAGCATGTCTTTTATTAATAATCTGAAGATTGTGTATAGCTTTTGTGCATGTGGCCTGAAACATTTTCAACTTGCGCATGAAAACTGGTCTAAAAAAGCAGGCTCTAATAAATGGCAGGATAAGGACACTCCAGTGCAGCACAATTATCCATACCAATTATAGACACCAGATTTGCACCACAAATATTGCATGCACAGTGAGTATTATGAGGGGCTTGGCAAAATGCCAGGAATGTCTGTAATAAACTGGGTCATCTCTTACAAGAATGTTGTTGTTACACTTGGGATGTCAGGGGATAAGCAGGGTTTAACCCTCTCCTTGGCAGAACTGCTGATTCCATTTGCTCACAGGGATTGCGTTTCATTGTGAGTCGATAGTCTGTTTTCTGCGGGAAGAAGCTCCTCTGCTTTTCAGGCTATGGACAACAGAACTGCTAAATGTAAAGAATTCAACAGTCAACACTGCTGAGGATAAAGACAAGCCTTGAATCAGCGAGCAGGGATCTGAAGAGAGGAAATGAGAATTGCGTTCATAATATCTGTTATAATAAAGTTAAAATAAGAACTGAATTGCTGGCTTGTCTTCAGCTATTGAAAAATATTGTCCTAAATATGAAGCTTTTCAATATTACCTTCTGGTATTTTTTTCCTGTGCTGATGCAAAACCATGAATGTTATGACATTTATAGGATTGCTTTTTTTCCCCTCCTCTTTGCTCAGTTCCTCTCATGGTACTAAGCATGAGCATGCCATCAATTAAGTTGATGGAAGTGTAATTATATGTCCAATGTAGAAATTCCGCCCTTTATTTTCTCACAAAAGTACTGGACTTTTATAAAAGCATTATGTAATTTTTCAGCAGCTTATAATGCAGGACTCAAACTTAGGTGTAATCTTTGTCAAGGGGATGATGCTGTAAGGGAAGGTTGGTTGTGATTTCCCTAAGAAAATCATATAAAGGCATATGGCACAGTAAGTTACAAAAAGATAAGTTACACAAAGTCTGGGTCTAAATTTTGGATGAGCTGAAGTGTTATTTCCACCCAGTGAGCATAAGGGTTAAGACTAATCCCATTATATTGGTGCAGCAAGTGAGCAGAGTAACCCAACCATCCTCCTTTGTGCCCTCTGAGGTACCATAAAGCAACTCACACTGACTGTACAAGCAGGCAAACATCCAGCTCCTGTGTTTTACTTGATGTGCAGTGACCTGCTTCCCTTTCAGCAACTTTTGTGAATTGGAGCCCTTAAATGTCAAGATCTTTCTATTGTGGCACTGGTAAAATCTCAAGTTCAGAAACCTGATGAATTCTGTCTTCCGAAGACCAGCTGCCAAAATGTACCTTGCTGAAGACAGTGCTTTCAGCTTCTCAGAGGCTCGGTTCCTACCTGCTTGGCTGTATTCAGTACTGTGATCTTGGTGGAGAAAAAAAAGGCAAAGATGAGATACAGACTCCAAAGTAGAAGAATTGAAGTGGCATTGAGGAGTGCTGACTGCAGAATATGCAGAGTTTATTAGGGTGAATTGGGCCAGGCATCTTGGCGATGCTTCTCTCCTCAGCCCTGAGGGGAACCTGACTCTTTGTATCATCTGCTATTTACATGCACTGGTTTTTCCCCTGAGTTCTGTTCCTGCTTTCTGGACTCTTCCATGTGCTGTGTGTGTTGCAGGATTTTTGTTTCTTTTGTATGAGCTGACTGAAAAGGCTTGTTCTCCATTTCCTTCTCTGACCTGCAATCAGTATCAGTATGATTCATGTGCTGCTGCATGAGCTTGTCAGGAACAAGTGAAAGGATCAAATGCAGCAGTAACTGCAACAGCAACAAAGCAAAAAACCCAACCC
Organism: Agapornis roseicollis; assembly: GCA_002631895.1. Lineage (NCBI taxonomy): Eukaryota > Metazoa > Chordata > Aves > Psittaciformes > Psittacidae > Agapornis > Agapornis roseicollis. Next base: position 117,409 of record NDXB01017388.1, on the reverse strand, counting down.
AAAATACACGTTGTCGTCTGAAACCTGCAAAATATTTTTGTCAAGGAGGTAAACCAAAAACTTTTGAGTTCTGTTTTATTTTTCCATTGCCCCAGTAAGTGGCTGCAAAAGACTTTATTGGGAATGTAGCAACAGGATACTTCCTGTAACTTTAAAACATTAAAACACTTACTTTGATCTAAACTATTGAGACTGACTGTACAACCCAAGTTTTGTAACAAAATTACATAGCACTTGTGAAAAGCATGGAATAGAGGCTTGTCTAATAAGATTTGTCTTAAAACATTTGTAGTAGATCATCAGAATTAACATCCATTCTCCTAAAATGGAGAAGATGTGACACCGCTTTTTTAAGTACCATTTTTGAACACCAGGTAGTTTTGCTAGACACTGCTTCCTCCACTTAAAGTCCTTGTATTTAGAAGCAAATGAGCAGCCTCTGTGCCCTTCCTGCAGTACTATCCCTTTGGTAGCTTTCTACAGTCAGCAATTGTGTATCTTACATCTAACAGGGATGGTTTTGCAGGTCACAAATACAAAGCTTTTCTGTGAGTGAGTGCTGTTGCCCTGTATTCTTTCAGTAGAAGCAGCGTTTTCTTAGATAACTGGAAAGTCACACAGCAGGCAGAAGTCTGTACTTACTCCAGCATCAGCTGTACTTCCCTGGGTTTTGTTCTAATTTATCCATTCCAAACAAGGTGAGACACAGCTACACTAACTGGGGTTGCGCCCTTTTATCTGCAGTAATACCACGCAGATTCCCTTTTGCTTCTTTCATTTCACCCCTCTGTTGGGAAAGGGAATTTCTATGGCATGTCCCAGGAGGTTTCTTTAAGGCATGCACATTAAATGCGAAGGCATTTCCTATTTTATTTTCCTGATAAGTGGAGATTGCAGCAAGCGGAGGGAGCAGCGGGTTGCCGCAGCGGTGTTGTCAGTGGGAGCTCTACAGAACTGACAGCAAATATTACTTATTTATGTTTAGAAAATGCTCAGTATACTTCAGAAGGTGAAGTTGCCCTGAGTGTTCAGGAAAGCAGGGTAGGCCAGAGCGATTGTTTCTCCCTGTAGTTTGAGTGTTGCTGTCACATTCCTTTTTGCCTCCCTGTTCTTAGCGCTTGGTTTCTGCTCCCTAATGGGGAGAGCTCTTCCTATCACTTTGAGAAGTTACAATCTGCTTTGCCAGGACCTATAAAAAGAGATCTTGCTGCAGCTGTTGATGAGATAACTATACTTTTGTTCTTTGAAAATGGATTGTAGGTAGGAGGAGCTCAGGTCAGGCGTGCAGGGAAAACCAGCATCTGCTAAGGCTGACTGGGCATCAGGGATTCATCTTTGCTCACCAGAGTGCTCTTGAGGTTCACTTCGCTGCACTAACTCGAGCAGCCTTGAAATGTGCCAACTGGATTCCTTACAAAGGTCAACTGTTGAAATAATGACAGATTTGGCACATGTGGGTACAACTTACTAGTGCAGACTTCATCGTTGCATTTACGTACTCACAATAGCAGGAGAGACCACAGACATAGGTTGGTGTAAAGAAACTAGATTTTAGTTAAAACTGTGAGCTAAAGCTTGTAAGTTCTACTGGTATATGCTGTTCATGGAGTCAGGAAGTGGTGGGGTATTTAGGATTTGTTTTCCAGTGTTACTCCTTTCATCAGTAATCCACTATCACAGTTTTGATAAATACACACGAAGAGTCAGGGATCTCACAAATAAACAGTGAAACCAATTTAAGCTCTGAAGCTTACCAAATAAACATTAAAGTATTCCCTTTAGGATCTGGGAATCTTGAATTATGCATGTACTGTAGTTTGCAGTAAGATAAAAGAACTTGAGGTGGGGGAGGGTGAGAAACTTGAAAAGCCTTAAGGAATACTTTGCATAAATTGGGTGGAGAGAGTAAACAGCACAAGGGGAGAAAAGTTATTTTCAGGGAGACCTTATGGAATGGGATAAAACAAATTTAAAAGAATCAGGTGGAGCTGAAACAAAGCTGAAGTGCTTTAAGCTTGCATTAGCACCACCGTTGTTGCCCTTAAAGCAAATCCCAGGGGACTCTGTACCGCCCTGGATAAAAATCCCACATTCTTAAGGGAGGGTTAAAAGAGGAAAAAAGCCATGGAGGCGGTGGGGCACGTGTCTTACTGCATGCAGGGCCTGTGGAAATTCAGTGAACAGCATGAGCACATTTTAATCTAACAGTGTTTTCTTCTATCTTACAGTTACAGGACCGCACACAATTTAGTGACCGAGACTTAGCTACCCTAAAGAAATACTGGGACAATGGCATGACCAGCCTGGGCTCAGTCTGCAGAGAGAAAATTGAAGCTGTGGCTGCAGAATTAAATGTTGACTGTGAAATAGTGCGGGTAAGAAATCCAGAGTCTTCCCTTATCTTTCCAGAAGCAAAAATAGGACAGATGAAAGCCTTTAAAAATTTCATGAGGAAGCTTGAAATAGATTTCACGTATTACATAATGTATGACCATGTTGGGAAGTGCTCTCTTGCTCTTTCTGCAGTCTATATATAGAAGAAAGCCCTCAGGTAAGAGTCCTGTTGATCAGCAGCAGAAGCAGCACTACGAGCTTTTGGCATGCTCTTCAGACTTGAGTAAGATTTTAAGTAAAAGTGTTAACTCTGTAGGGATAGCCTAGAAGACTAAAAGGTGCCATTTATATTGTTAAGATACAAAAAAAAAGCCTTTCTAAAGACAGACGGGAAAATATTTCTCATTAATACTTATAGGGGAAAAATCATAGTGAAAAAATATGTGAAAGAAAATGCTCCAAAATAGTTAAAAATATTTTAGAAGATTGCCTTGATGCCAGGTTGATGTGATAGAGAGCAAAGGGTGCTGCCAGGAATTCTGGGTCACTTCAGTTTGATAGTCTGTAAAGGTATTGTTGAGGAAGCTTTAGAAAGTACAGGCTAAGTGTAGGTAACCTGATTCCTGAGAACCACTCCACATCATCTCTTCCAGAGGTTAGGAAGTTTGGTACAGCATCAATTGTTGCCACTGTAATGCCACTCACCAGACATGCATCTGTGTATGACTCATTTGCTCAGAGTATTTCTATTCTTCAGTAAACAGTCAGGCTCTCTTTGCAGTCAGTACAAAACCATGATCAGAGTCAGTCTTTCCCTCGTAACAGGCATGACAGTTGTGACTGTCCTTTGAGTCTTCATCCTCTTTTTCCACCTTTCCTAAAATTCTGACATTGCTACAGAAGCGGATCCAAGAGCCCTTATTTGAAACTCTGCCTTTATGGAGATCTCTCTTAGAGTTGATATATCAAAGTGGTAGCAAAGCTGCTTTCAGTACTGTACACTAACCTGGTTATTTGCTTGCTTGTTTTCCTGAGCACATGTGAACTATAAAAAGTTAAATGGTACTTTTGGAAGCTGAAAAGAATTACTCTTTTCTCCAAAGCTGCTTCATATTTTCCAGGCTCTTCAGTTTGCTTTCTGAAAGGTGAAGCTGTTTCCACTGACAGCATCTCAAAATGGACTCCTGGATAAGAAATACCTTATTTACAGAACAGTAAGACTGATACCCATGTTTCATCTCCCTTACTTTGTTCCCTTAAGAACATCCTTATTGGCACACACAGGATGACAGTATGAAGTTCTCTGCACACTTTTCAATGCATCTGCTTGAAATGCTTTTGTCTTCAGGTCAGAGGCTCTCATCGACTTCCTAAGACTCTTTGGCTTAAAACTATATTAGAACACACACACGAATGAACTAAAAGGTATCTTCATAGTAACTGGTGATGTTACCAGTGTCTATCCTGCCTCTGGCTCCTCTGTATGGCAGACTTGAGAATTGTAGCAAGAATTAGGTGGAGGTTGCATTGTGCTGCACTAATTTTTTTGTTTGTAAGGGCTGAATTAATGCTATAGGACATGTGTGCTCTTCAGTGCTTCCTCTTGACCTTTCTCTAAGGCACACTGTACACATTCCCAGGTGGAGGACAGGTATTTTCTCATATGCTCTAGAGGATCTGCCCTAATTTTGTTTCAGTATCTGTGTAGGCACACTGTATTGTTCCTCTCTCCTTGCCAACCTGCATTGTCTTCAGTAGGAAACACTGATGCCTGGAGGTTAAGGTGCAGCATGGTCTCTTTTTGCCTAAGTGTCAGTTCTAAGTCATGAGTGAATTGCAGCCTCTCTACCCCATGACATGCTCAGCCAAGAAGAGTTGGACTGAGGGATGCTTCTGGAAGAAGCTCTCTACTTTCAGTACTTGTACCTTGTTGCCTTTGTATTTCATTGTACCTTGAATTCTTGGTAGTGTGCAACTAGCAACTGTTTCTCCTTTTGTGGTATAAAACCAGTAAATGTAGCATATGTAAAGCAGTGCAAAGTATATATATAAACCCAAGTAAATATATATACATGAGAAATAATACAACAAAATCTATAATATATAAATAACATAATCTTATATAAATAGAAAGATTTAGATCACTTGTTTTCATTCAGTTACGTATGTGTCCCCATTTGTCCCTTTTAATATTTTTTAGAATGAAAATTCATGATTTTTCCAGGTAACTTACTTTTCCAGAGGTGCAAATGATGATCCTTATCACCCATACTGGCTTGAAAGATCTCCAGTACAAAGAAAGCATTGAATCTGTTTTACCAGTACAAGGAAAGATAATGTTTGCCACTATGCATAGTTGCACTGGATTTGCTCTTTCAAGGTTCTTTATTCTATGGGATTTGTACTTCTAGTAGGAGAGTGAACTTTCAAGGTGTCTACTGGTTATACAAATGTCTTTCATATGTTCCCAAGACGCCAAAAGAGGGAAATAAAGAGTTATGTCATATTTAAATACATGAACTCTGGCCAATAGCTTATTAAACTTGATGTATTTCTTTTGGTTACGTTATAATTACTGCTGATTACATTTGTTTGGGTTGTGCTTTCTTTTGCCTTTTTTTTTTTGTAGCTACTCATTTTTGTTTATATTTTTCTTGACTAATGTTATTCATTCATACCAAAATAGCATCTGAAAGCAGAATAGCCTTCTTGGCAGCAAGGCATTAGATATTTGAGAAGGAGCGATGACAGCTACCAGATTCCTCAGAAATGTATAGAACATCAAGCTTTCATACATAAGAGGTCAAAAGCTATGCCTAAGCACCCACCACAGGCTAAAGACACCTCCTCTTCACCAGCCGCTCATCAGATAAAAGCTGATTATGGAAGGTAGTGCTTCAGTCATCAAAAGCAAGTAGTTGCAGCAGAAAAGCCACTCATTCTTCACAGTTGCCTAATGGCTCTTCCTGTTGGGGGCTCTAGGCCTAGTCTGGATCCACCTTATGTTGAGAGGGACATTGGAAGAACAGCTCAGAATCTTCCGTCTTTATTTTTTCAGTTAAGTGGAATTTCTGAAGGTCCCAACCTAGTATCTTTCTAGCACGTTGACACCCTAACCTCAATATCTGGAGAGCTGTAATGCACTTTGAAGTGGCTCCCTTCAAGTCCACTTACTTATGGGCGTATACTGGCTTCTTCTGCTGGACTCCAGCCTTTCTTCCCTCACTCTTGATGGTCATCTGTTCAGTTGGAGCTGCAGAAGTTGCTGCTGATTTCATTGCTGGCTACCCTAAGTAGGCTTAATGAGTCTGATGTAATTTACAGGTGATGTTTGACATTTTTAAGGAGGTAATGTTTTAGGGTTACAGTTAGAATTATTAAGCTGGTTTCCTACATAGAAATACTAGTCTGCTTTTACACTCATCATTGTACTGCTCCACAATATTCACTGTTAAATGCAGCATACAGGGTATGGAGCCTTATTGCTTTTCTTTCCCATTTTATTTTGAGATACTGTAAAAATATGTTTGTCTTCTATGACATATTCAGTATGTTGAATGAGAGTTCTTCTGCTTTGAAAGGTATGCATAAAGACAAGATCTGCGTTTCCCAAGTGCCTCGATTTTTTGCTGACTCTTTTAGTAAAGAAGAAGCAGATTCACTTTCAAGTTTTACAGTTGTTTGCACTATTTATTACCTCATCATTATTCTCAGAATCGTAAGATCATGAGAGAATTTAAAGAATGGCAATGCACTGTTTGGGAAAAAGAGACATACGTGTGGAAGGGGCCATTTGTGTGGGGGTTTTAATTCTTTATTCCCCCAAATTGCATAGAATATACAAAAATCTCTAGGTAGCGCTCTGTGTTCCTGTTTTGCATTCTTCAGAGGGGAAAATTAGGAACCTGGGAAAGCCAGGATCACCCAACAAAAATGATTTGCCAGAAATAGTGTTCCACATGCTGTATTTTAGCTAGTAAAAGAGATTCAGCTTTAAAAAAACCCATTTATTTTCCAGGCTGGCACAGCATGAAACTATGTTTAGTATTAGGTGGGGTTTAATTTTTCTGTTTGATAATCAAGATATTATACACAAAAAGGTTTTTACTAAACTTTTTCATGGTGTGTATCAGAAGTGTAGTTAAAGACAGCGTGGTGGGGAAGAGGAGCAATGCAGGCCTTTCTGAAATGAGGCCAAGGTAATGTTTAGTGTATCTTTAAAGAAAAAAGAAAGTCCCATACTATTTTAATGTGTTTGGTTAAACTCTGTTGGAACATAAAGTTTATGGAAAGGATGTGCATTTTGCCATGCCCTGATTGTATGTTTTCAAAACCAGGAACTGGCCATGCTTTCTAGAGGTACATTTGATCTTTACAGAAATTCCAGCACTAAGCATGATTCAGAACCTAGGAACAACTATGCTGTGGTTGTCCATTGTGCATCCACCATCATCACAGTAATTAGACACACTCTGTGTGGTGACAGCTGACATGGCCAAACTCCACTGTTCTCCATGCCAGACCAGTGGTTGGACAGGTCCTGGAGCGATCAGGATGGTCCCACTAGTGCCATCAGCACTGGTGTTGTGGTTTAGATGGTGTAGAAGGGGGAGGAAAGCCGGTTCAGGATGACTGGAACTTAGTATTTGACAAAGAATTGATTCCTGGCTTAAGGAAGGATTTTTCAATGCCAGTGGAGAAGTGACTTGGAACAAAGTATCTGGGGTACCAGTGCTGTTAAGCAGAATTGAAATTAGATGAGAAGTCAAAAGCCTGAATAATGCAAGGGAAGGGAAGGAGTTAGGAGGTGATGAGTTGCAGACAGTTTTTACTACATCATGTGAAACCCAAAAATTAATAAAGACTCTATTTTAGACTTGCCTTTATCAGGGAAGCCACATTAACAGTTAAACAGATCCACGTGGAGGATTTTGAGCGGGACTTTTGGTTTGGTGTTTTGGGTTTTGTTTCAGTTTTTCTTTTTTGAAACTCAGTTTTACTTAAAGCCTCCACACCCATCCCATCATGAATCAGTTTCCAGGTTCCTTGGCCCTGGATCTTTCATCTCTCACTACTATTTATAAGTATGCTCTTATATACCTTACTGCAAGCAGTGTTTCTTAGAGATTTGTTCTGCAACCAAAGAGGATGGAAGAACAATATTGATGTGGACTTGATTCTGCTAAGTTATGTCCTGTCAGCAAAGTGGAGTGATGTAGTGCTATCGCCTTGGATGATTTCTTCTGTGCTGTAGGAAATGCTAGAATGGGTGGACCATTGGGGTCATTGGATGCTTTGGTCCCCTTGTGGAAGTTGCAGAGTGGGAGAACCTCAGGTTAAAATTACTGAATGGTTTAGGTGGGGACAGACCTTACAAGGTCACTAATGCTACTCTTGATTTAGAGCAGGACTGACACCAGAGTTCAGTCAGCGGTTCAGTTCTCAGCGTGTTGTCCAGTAAAATGTTGAGTACCTCCAAGGCTGGAGGTGCCAGGATTTCTATGGACAAACTGTTCCAGTGTCTCACTGTAAAGCCTTACGTTTTATTTTTCCTTAATTCCAGTCAGAGCTTCCCTTGCCGTTTTCCTTTTGCTGTGCACCTCCCCTTCTCCCTTGTATCAGAGGTCTGAACCTGGACACAGCGTTCCAGGAAGTAGCCTCGTGAGGGTCAGATACGGGCAAATAGTCACCTGGCTACAGTTTTGTAGTTTAGATGTGCTGATTTCACTTGGGTATGGGCCTGTTGTTTTTGTTACAGTTTCTGATATCATTCATGTTTATTTCTCTTACAAGACATGGATTGGGAATCGAAGACGGAAATATCGTTTAATGGGGATTGAGGTCCCACCCCCTAGAGGAGGTCCTGCTGATTTCTCTGATCAATCTGAATTTGTTTCTAAATCAGCACTTAATCCCGGAGAGGAAACTGCTACTGAAGTGGGGGATGATAATGATAGGAATGATGAAGTATCAATCTGCTTATCTGAAGGAAGCTCACAAGGTATTTGAAAGTGCAGTTACTACTGTGCATATATTTTTAATGTTGTGCAGTGTGCATGCTTTGGATTCTGTGTTGTACACATTCAAAAACGTCTTGAGTGTCTAAGAGTCACACGTTACCTGCCTTGGCTATATTGAAGGTACCATTTGGTCTCTTTACCTCTATATGAATTCTGTTGGGTTTGCTATCACAAAGCTTGCAGAAATCTACTATAAGACCTCTGTTTCTGCCAAATTCATGTGAAGTTAAATGACAAGTTCACAATTTGCTGCTGCAGCTGAAAGATGGACAGAGAGCATAAATGTATGCAATTCACTTGCCTAGGAAGCCAGGTTTTAAAAAATGCTCTCTGTTAGTGGGCCAGTTCTACACAGCCAGCTTGAACATCCCTTCCTGTGAGCCTGAATTGCACCAGCCATTCTCATCTCAACAAGCACTAATGCCTGCAAACCTGCTTGCTTTGGGCTGACCAGAGCTATATACTTAGTTTTCCTGATATTAAACTCGCACTGATGAGAGGCATTCAGAAGATACATGAGCTCAGAGCTGCTCTGGAACTAAAAGCTTCACAGTGTGTCAGAACAGAGCAGAACTGACGCCATTAAGCTGTCTGCTGTGCATCTATGGTCTCTGCCAAGCAAATACAAACCAGCACAAAAGATCAGAGTCAGTAGCAGGGGACTGCTCAGAAAGCCTTAGAACTGCACACACGGGGGCTCTCTGTGTTCTCAGTAAATTGCATGATCTTGAGTGATAAGTGTCTCAAACTTAATTCCCTTTTACTCCACCTCCCAGAACCACATGGCCACATTAAATGGATCTCTCCCCTTTCCCTTTTATACATGAGCACTCTGGGCCTCCTAGGGCAGATGAGCTCCCGCTCGGCACGTGCACTAGCTTCACAAGCTCAACTAATTGCTCCCAGTGCTTCTGATTAGAAGAGATCAATAAAGCCTTTGCTCTCTAAACTAGAAGAAAGTCTGATCTAGTGCATGCTATTGCAGCTTAATATGCCAGACTTGATCTTGTCACTTTGTCAGAACAATTTAAAGGAAAGAACTAGAAAAATGGGAAAACTGCTGGGAATGAATTTGTGATAGCTTTGTCATATTCTACTCTAAAGAGAATAAGATGATTAAGAAATGGGTCAAGTGATTGAAAGCCAAGTGAGATGCAGAATCTAAGAGTCCTTGATTTGCCTGAGGTGTGGAAGGAACTGATTTAGTCAGATCTACTTGAAAGAAAATGGTGACGGGGGAAGAGTCTGTATTCTCTATAGCTTAACATGAGGAATAACACCCCATTTATCAAACAAGGCTTTCATAAAGCAAGGTAAGGCTGTGAGTAGATTATTAGAGCCAGAGCTTAAGGAAGTGCAAGGAAACTATAGGATTTCCACATTATCCAGCAATCCCGCTTTCACTCCTTTATTCTACCACAAAAACTCATTTCTATTCATTTCTCCAATTGAAAGGTGTAGGTTTTCCTGCTGCAGCTCAGCTTATTTTGAACTTTCTGGAAAATTGTTCTACCAGGAATCATGCGTACTGTTCAGCTCTTGCTTTTAAAATGTAGTGTGTAAATACGAAAACAAGAAGCAGTACTCTGATGCAAAATGCAGCATTAAAGTTCTCATAATGCCTTACCTTTTTAATGTATGTTAATTGAATCCGTAATTTGTGTAAATGAACATGGCTCTGTGGAAGCCATTGTAGCTGTGCCAGTTTATATTAGCTGAGGATAAACATTTAAAGAGTTGGAAGTGCTGTAGGGAGTTGCTTCATTCAACTGTTGGGTCCAAGTGGTGGCTGTCAGGGTTACTGAGTGGCTGGTGCTTTAGAATGTGTCAGAGACCCCGAGGGGCACCTTCAGTGACCTTCACTCTTCCAAGTGGAATGATAGCATTCTGTGTTGCTCCATGCCTACAGCTCTCTCCCATTTGAATCCATTTGCTTTTGCTGCTAGCAGAAATTGTGACCAGTGACAGATTACATTTATTTGCAACAACTTCAGATGAGATTTGCTCAGTTTTGAGTTATTTAACTGGCAGAAAACTTATTTAAAGCAAGTAACTGTCTGTGTTAATGGTCTGGCCTAAATACTCTCCTGTCTTTGCAAGTGTTGGTAATCTCCAGATAAATCCTGTTAGCCCTGTGTTTGTGTACAAGTGATACACCCCTGCATCATAATCTGCCCTCTCTCAGTAACCCATCTGAACGCTTGCTGCCCCTTCACTCACCGTGTCTCTTTTCCTCTCTAGATGAGATAGCTGGACTGTTTGACCCTTTGTAGAGCTGTCTAACTTTCCTAGCACTTGGAATGAGCTTATTTCCAATTAATAGCCTTACTGTTAATGACATAATTTAAGATTTTATCACAGCTGTATTACCTCCATGTTTTATTTCCTGATTTGCTGTTTTATCACCCATTTTCTTCTTAACATTATATCAATGTGGAGAATTAAAGTAAATCTGAGAAACATACTTAATCATAGGAGTGAATAGGCTTATCTTTGTTCACTTCGGCCATAGTTAGGGCTGATAGAATCATCTAGCTCTTGTGGTTGAAATCTAAAGATAAGATTTGCTCTGTTTTCAGGCATGTTCTTTGCTTATACATAAGATAGCAGAGTAGGTTCACCACAAGTATTTGCCATATAAGAATCAAATAATCTCTTTGATCAAGGCTAATAAGTGTCTGTACGGAGGAGATGGGATTCTGTTGTGTATTCTGTTGTGTATCTATTCTGGGCATGTAGGAATTTTTGTATAGTAATTAAGGAAAAAGAAAGTTGTGTGCACCTCTGATGTGAAACTCTTCATCACTTCAATTTTCCAACCTGAATCTAAAAATAGGAAGAGTTTGGTGCATTGCAAGAGAGTAACTTACAGTTTTCCTGTTGCTTCAGGTAGCAATTGGCCTTACTTTGCCCTGAAATACTTGTGATATTTCGTCTTGTCTAATAAGACCTACAGTATTTTTTATGAATAGATATGCTTCTGTATCTAATGTGACAGATGTGACATTTATTTAGTGGTAAATTATTGAAGGAACACGTTACTGTTCCTTCAGCATGAAATTTGAATGAAAGCTGAAAAAAACTGATTTATTTCTGCAGAAGAGACAAATGAAGCTCTTCAGAATGAAGAAATTGGTCACAAAGATGATGACCAGAATCCCGTATCAACTGATAATGTGGTATGTACATCTTTCCTTTTCCACTTACGTGACCTCCTTAATTGTCAACCTTGAGGTTGTTGTCCAGCACTAGTGTTTTTCACTAGGTGAAAGTTTCAGTTCAGTGCACTAAGAGTCATCCTAACTGGTAGAGCACTAAAAGAAACTCTACTAAAGGTACTAAAACACAGAGCTATGCATGTACGGTATAAATGGAATTCCATGGTTTTCTCTGTATTATAACAACCTGGTGTTCTTTTTCTGGAATGCAAAGCACAATGCTTGGGTAATGCTTCTTAAATCCCTAGTGCAGTGAAACAGTAAGAATAAAATCCCCAGAGTAATAATGGACAATGGTTGTTGGTAGCTTTAAGAAAGTCAGGTACCACTAGAGCTTCTCTCCATGGCTAACCTTGAATACATGAGGCTGGGGTGGGTATGTACTCTTCATTCCCATGCCCTTGACAAGGCATTGTTTAGATGTTTCTTGTTTTCTCACTTGCATTCACATTGAGTCACACACAGTTGTTCTTGCTGTTTTTAACTGACTGCAGTGAGATAAGGAAGGAAAGACAGAGGGAGGAGTCATGGCAAATAATGCAATATATCCCCTTTGTTTAGCCTGCCTTCTCTCAAATTAGAAGAAAGGAGAGGAGGAAGAGGAGAGAAGACCCTGAGTGGTAGGGTAATTTTTATCTTAAAAGTTATCTGCAGAATGAACAGGTGATGGTTCCAGTTCCCAGTTGTACTCTTCTTGCAGTCAGAGGTTAAAAGATGGTAGCTCAGAACATGACAAGAAAATTTGTGTTACATTAATCACACAGAACCTGAAATGGGAAAGTGAACAGAAGATTCCCTTCCCTCTGTATACAGGGAAAAATTTCCTTTCTTTTGTTAATATATGGTCATCTTTTGTGTAAGCTGAAATGCTATGGCTGTATTTTCTGTGGTTGCCTGAATAGAAACAGCTGCCTTTTGCCTTTCTGTTTACCTTAATGGCCTGCTGTGACCTTAGATATAATCACTCTTGAGTTTCAGTCTGATGCATTCACCACGGAGATGCAGAATGTAAAATGACAAAAGTAAAAGGTTTGCAAAGATGATGTCCGAGAGACTGAGCTCGCCAGTTGTCTGAACTCCAGCATTGTATCACTGGAAATGAATGGGGGAAATAGGAGAAGCTTTTTCATACTCTGTTCTGAAAATACTGTAACAGGTTTTTTTCAAGCTCTGCAGCTAAAATTGGACTAACATACATTGGACTTGCATGAGAAAGACAGTTTTCTTATTTGAAATTCTAATCTGTTCTTTCCCCTACTATCTTACAATGTATAATTATAAGAAAGATCGTGTGAATGTTTGGCATTTATTTAGACACTCTTTCCTCAAGCTGAGTCTGAAAACAAAAATATTTGAGTCACAGTGTTACTCAGGGTATGATATAGCAGCAGATCTTTGTGACATTAAGCCTTTGAAATGTTATCGCTTCAGCTGGGTTGTCAGACACTGAAGCACACAAAATGTGGTTTACCTTCCCTGTCTTCAACACAAGCTTTAGAGCTTGGTGGGTACTACTAGCGAGAGAATGCTAACCTCTCTTGGAGGATTCTCCTTGGTGAGTAGAGGAAAGTTCTGATGCTTGGGCTGGAGGCAGATAAAACACACACACACACATGCTGCAGGGAAGAAACCTCCTCTAAAATAACACCTGAAGAACTAACCACTGGAGTGTGATGTCTCAGTGTGGACCCTTGCCTACATTGTCTTGTGTACTGAAAACACTAAAATTGCTTTGACTTATTATATGAAGTCTCATAAATAGTTACAACAGCCAGAACTACGAAAAATGGTTAAAAAAAAACAAACCCTTCTTAGACTACTACTGCTTCCTGCTCCAAAATATGGAGGCTTTTTTAGGGGTGCAGTGGGGCGATTTTGGGATACAGGATGTATTTTGGGGCTCAAAAAAGACTATTTTCCACTCCTGACCCCCCTTTTTGCCCCACCTCAGGCTCCCTCATGCATCTCCAGGGGGGTTCTGTGCCCCTGTCCTAGGGTGGCCCCACTGCCCCCCCATGGTGGCAGCCTCCCCCAGCAGCGTCATCATCTTGGTTGTAGGTTGTAGAATCATAGAAAAGTTAGGGCTGGAAAGGACCTTAAGATCATCCAGTTCCAATCCCCCTGCCATAAGCAGGGACACCTCACACTAAACCATGCCACCCAAGGCTTCATCCAACCTGGCCTTGAACACTGCCAGGGATGGAGCACTCACAACCTCCCTGGGCATCCCATTCCAGTGCCTCAGCACCCTCACAAGAAAGAATTTCTTCCTTAGATCCAATCTAAACCTCTCCTGTTTAAGTTTGAACCTGTTCCCCCTTGTCCTGTCACTACAGTCCCTAATGAAGAGTCCCTCCCCAGCATCCCTATAGGCCCCCTTCAGATACTGGAAGGCTGCTCTGAGCTCTCCACGCAGCCTTCTCTTCCCCAGCCTGTCTTCGTATGGGAGATGCTCCAGTCCCCTGATCATCCTCGTGGCCTCCTCTGGACTTGTTCCAACAGCTCCATGTCCTTCCATCCAGGCAGTCATCCTTCTGAGTTCTGTTGAAAAGTGCCATTCTTACCACTCTGTAATTCCAGTTCATTCTGTTTGAGACCTAGCTTAGGTACGAATAAAAATCTCATTGATGCACTGAAAATGTGCACATTTTGGTTTTTCTCCTACTGACATAACCTTTTAACATAATTTTCTTGCACAAGAACATTTTCTGTTGGGGCAGAACATGCAAGTGGTAAACAATGTAAAAGTAAATGTACTTCTAAGTTCTAAACAGCATTAAGCTTGGCCTTTAACATTATACGTCAGGTATCTTTAGAAGCCCAGTATAAAAACCTCTGAAGAATTTTTGAGTTAAGTGAAAATGTTCATGTGTGTGCATTTGGAACTGTCCTTTGTATCAAAATCCTCTACTGTTTAGGGCATTTGACTTGCACTGTGGCCAAAGAAGGCCAAAGGAAACCTTTGTTTTTCAGGCAAGAAGTAGGTCAGTTAGGACTTGCCTGTCACTTGCCATAATGTCTGGTTTGCTCCAGAGGAATAAACTTTCATAACCTCCTTTGCCTTGCAGGAGGTCTTCAACAAAAGGCTTACAGAATAAAATGCAGGCTTGTGCAGGCTGTAATGAAATATGCAACTTAATGCCAAAAGCATGGTGACATACAGCTCCTCCTTTGTAAACAGCCAGAGTCACCAGGGCAGCCACTCTGAGGACTGGCAGTTGCAGTTTGGATTCTTCCTGGATCTTGTGGCTGAGGTGCATGATTGCCATCTAATGAGGGCTGCACAATTCAGAGTTTCTCAGGTGCAAACAAAAGGTCCTGTTACCTTCATCCTTTCATGCTGTTTGTGATACAGGTTGCTGTTTGTTTGTCTAATCTGTGCATCTGAATATTTGGAATGAGCCCTTTACTTCTCTTTCAGAAAATAGAAATTATAGATGATGAAGAAAGTGATATGATAAGTAATTCTGAAGTGGATCAAATGAGTTCTCTTTTGGATTACAAGGTAAGTAATTAGGCTATATAATGGTAAGCAGGATAGTCCACAGAAAGTTCTAGATGGCTGTATCTGTAAGGAATTTGGGAAAGGCATGTGGGAGCCTGCAGCTCCTCTGCTTTTATCGTGGCACTGCACATAATACATCTCCTCCTCCCATTTACAGCCAGTTTACCTGTATTTCAGTGCAGAAGGAGGCAGGAAAAATGAGAGCAGTTGCATCAGTTCAGCTGCAGCCATCTGCAGCTCCTACCACATGTCCCAAGTGAAGTAGTTTATTTAGTCTCTAAACCAAAACTTTTCTTTTTGTGCAAGAATTGTGCCTTGGAGTGTGATGCTGTCAGCTCTGGAAAGGGACATAGCAGCTGGAATCCTCTAATGAGATGGGGGATCTAAGCAGAAGTCATTCTCTTAGATGATGCAGTGCAGAACATGTCTGAATGCAGGAGTTGTGGGAGGGAGGAAAAGCAGTTGGATACCTTGCAAGCTGCTGTCATCTGCCAAATGGGACAAGTTATGCATGCGTTCCTGCTATCCTAAGAGTTACTGCAGTGTTCTGTGTTGTGTATTGGTGGTGGTTTTACCTATGTAGCTGGCTTTTTAACCTCGAAAACAGGCATGTTCTACTAGTGATAATCAATTCCAAAGTAATAAATAGATCATCTTTTCAGAACAAAAGTTCCCCCTTCAAGCTGTGTTTTCCCGGTAAGGGCAGTGGAGAATGAATATGGAGAGAGAATGACCTTTTCTTAATGTCACCTGTCAGCACTGTGAAAGGCTCGTTGTGACAGCATGCCCTACAGAACCCTGTTTGTCGGTTTGTTGTTTGACATTAGTGATTGGTCTTTGTGCCTGTGTTTTCTGTGTAAATCTGAATTGCTTCTTTGGCTGGGCAAAATCCATTGCCAAATAGGCAACTTGGAAGTTTCCATCAGAAAGAAATACATTTAGCTGATTTTCTTCTGAAAGCCTCATAATTGCAGCCTCATTAGAGCCATTATAACCTGAAACAGTACGGTGAGCAGTGTGTTGACTGAAGAAATGTGACTTTTCTGGGGCAAAAGCCTCACAAAATAACAACTGTTTTTAAAGGCTTGTAACTAACCTTGCAGTTCATCACAGCGTGCCACCTTTTCATATCAACTAAACTTGAATTACAGCCAGTCTAGCAAACGTAAGCACAAGTAACAGAGCATAGCTCTGTGTTTCAGAAATACTATTTTTTCATTAAAACAAAATGCCAGCTTACATCCACTATTGAAATTTGCTTTTGTAATTATTTGCTGCCACCAAAACCAACCCTATTGTATGCAAGCATGCCAACCGAATTGATCATGTGGTTGCATAAGCAAGGGTGGGTTCTTTCTTGCCTCTGATACCCTTGAAGTAAATGCAACACTTCACATGATCTTATGGAGGATGCACATTTGGTGCTACTGATCAGAAACCTTTTGCAGAGATGCACAATGACTTAGATCTTGAGAAGTGAACTGTTCATTCAGGTTATGTGATCTTTGCAACAGTAAATAACCAGAAGGAATTAATTTTAGCTGTGCACTGATCAACAGCTGTGGTGTTTTGATCTTACATAGCAATCAGTTGGTAGGTTTGAAGGAGAAGAAGTATTTGGAACAAAGTATTTATCAAATCTGAGGTTTTAATTCGTTCTGTTATTTTTATATTAAGTCATTTGCAAGTAGAGTAACATGCATTTATGCAAAGGTTGGAAAAATGCCTTTTTAGCCACAGCATGCACATTATTGCTAATTCTCAAGTCCACAAATAAGATCCTGTGTATTGTGTAACTGAAAGATCTTGGGGAGGTTGGTGAGCTGATACATGTCAAACTCAGCTGCACTGGATGATGCTGTACTTTAAGTTGTGATAGCTTTGAGGAATGTTTAGGTTTGTTTCTGTGGTCTTTGTGCCAAGCCTTGTGCTGTTAAAATAGCATTTATTTGCTGTGCCTTCTCACAGTCACCCTGCCCTTTCAAGATCGCTTCTAGGAAAAGACCTGGACTTTGGTTTTCTATTTTAAAATGGAATTAGAGGTCATCCTTATGAAATAAAAAGCAGTGCTGCTTTAACAGCTTCATGTCAAACTTTGGCCCAAGTCATTAATGCTTTAATGATAATTCTGAAGTGCTTTGTCTGCGTGTAACACGACTGACTGTCGCATCTGTTGGGGAGGGTGAGGAGAGATGAAATGGCATATACATTTGCAGGCTTAGCGAGACACTGCTGGTCCTCATCAGAACATGCATTGTTCTGTAATTCTATACCTGTAGAAGTTCTGGCTGTAATTACCATTGATTTGGGCAGGAAACATAATAAACACAACTTTACTCATTTTCACTAAAACCCTTCGCTGTTAACACAAGCATGTTTAGGTGTCATTACAAAGATGCAGTCCATTATTTCCAGAACTTGGTGTCATTGTCCCCCACAGAATGAAGAAGTCAGATTCATTGAGAATCAGTTGGAGAATCACAAACAGAAGTATTTTGAACTGCAGACGTTTACTCGGAGTTTGATACTTGCTATTAAATCAGATGATAAAGAACAGCAGCAGGTGAGTCTTGAAGTAGGTTTTAATACTAGAAGGTATTTGTCATTTTGTGTTCTGTCACTCCTTTAGTTTTATTCTGTAGTGCCCAGAGGCTCAAATTCTGATGAGGGCAGCATTGTGCTGAACATCCTGTAGACAAAGAAAAGCTGAACTTTAAAACTAAAGAAAGATCTTGCAATCTACACAAGCAATGACATGGACAAGGAAGTGTGACTTTTACAAAGGGACAGACAGCGAACCAGTGTACGCTGAGGGACTGGGATTTGTCTGTTGTGAGAGCTGAGATGTGAGATTTAGGGAAAAGAGCCTTTGCTTGCGCTGCACCACATCTAATGCACAGATCATGTCTTGTATGGGTGACATTCTGTGCTTTATTTAGGAAGAGACTTTGGTGCTTTCATTTTTTTCCTTTGCCTTTAAGATGCATCATCTTAGACAATGTTTTTCCCTCCAGTATTTATCAATACTGACCTCTTGTTTTAGCCATCCAATACCAACACTGACTGAAAAGCTCAACAAAGTTTTCTCACTATATATTAAGACGTTTGAATGCTGACACAAAACCTCTACCTAATACTGTATTGTAATATGGTTTTACTTACAGGCACTGCTCTCAGACTTACCTCCTGAATTAGAAGAAATGGATTTCAATCACACATCCCCAGAGCCTGATGATACCTCATTCAGCTTGTCGTCTTTATCGGAGAAAAATGCCTCAGACAGTTTGTGATTTCTGTTGGTTTTTAACTGACAAAAAAAGAAACCCCATGGAACGTGCAGGTCTCAAGAGAACAGCATTTTGCTCTCCAGTGTTCCTCAGTCCAAAAAAGAGAGCCTGAGGTGAAGCAGACTTTCCTGAAGGATGACTGTAGTACATCATGGCTACAGTTTGCACTGTCAAGAGATTCTGAATGTTGGTTTTGGTAAATGGAAACTGTGTGAGGAAAGGTTTCACTTGTAGCAGTTTGGCCTTCATTAGGGTACCTTCTGGCTGCCCAGAATAACTCTTGCTCTGTAGCAAAGTCTGTTTGAGCAGGGATCTGAGTGGAAAACAAATGTCCTGTGGTACAGACAGCTAATTCTTTCAGAGTTGCTTGCTCACCAGTCCTGTTCATTGGTCTTTTTCCCCATTTTTACTCAGGTAGGTGGACTAAAAATTGGGGATCCAAATAGAATAATGGGCATTTTATGACTTGTGCTTTGAACCCTGTTGAAAATCTGAAATTAAACTGAAGTGGTTTTCATTTTGTGACTTCAGATTGTTGAACTTCCCGTTTTCTGACCAAAACAGCTGAAAAAAACCTGGAAAGGCCAACTGAAAAATTTGAATTATTGTCAATAAATTATTAAAGAAGCAGTCATAAGTGTTGCAACAAGTTAGATGGGTAAGGGAAACCTGATAGCTACAGAATGCAACTTGCTTATCCTCTCACAGTAGCAGTGGGATTAGATGTTTACGCTACAGTTTAGGGTTTTATGAATGTAGTGCCAGTTTTTGTTTGTCCAAGTCTGAATGCTAAAGTTCTGTTCGTTGTTTTAAGTATTGGTTATGTATTTTTCCCCGAACTTTGATCCATTTTATCAAGGCACTGTCCCAAATCCACAGCTGGGATTGCATCCTGAGGAGTATTCAAGTGTTCGGAACTGAGGTTTGCAGAGCCGCTAACTGGTGGCCTGGTTTTGAAGTAGCCTGGTCTGACGATGCTTTTGGCAACTGCCAGGTGCCATTTGTAAGCTGTGACCCTGAGGCAGTGCTGAAATGGATTTCTTCTTTCCCAGCTGTTGTTGACATTTAATCCTTTTAATCATCTGATTAAATGGATGTGCAGACACATTCAGATAAATTTAGTAGGGCATGTAGGTGCATGCCCGTGTTATTTGTGCTCTGTAACTTCTAATCTGAATATTCTTCAGCAAGCATTTTAGAAACAGGTATCTTCAGCCTGGTAAAAAGCTTGATCTTTCAGTTCTATGCCAAATAAGACTTTACTCTTGTGATTCCTTATTCATGCAATACAATAAGCAGTCCCCTTAATTTCAGTGGGGAGGCCAAGGTGTAGCACAGAAAATCCAGAGTGTTGGGGAAATAGCACCTTTCTTTGTTTCCTTTAAGACCTGGATTAACTCATGAGTTTTCAGTTTTTCTTAGTTGATCTGTTCCTCCCTGATCACTTCTGCAGGTTTTCCTTGGTGGTGTCTGTACTGAGCTCTGTTCTTTCAGGGGTTTTTTCTGTCTCTGTTGTTCTTGGGCATGGGATGGGGAGCTTTTAGCAATATTGTTACATGCCAGCTGCAGAAAGAATAGTAGCAATTTTAAAAACAAAACCGGTCCATAGTTCTGATTACTACACAATTCATTTAGTTCCCAAAAGACCTCTTGCCGCCTGTTCTACAGAGTAACCCCACAAATGCAAGCTGTTGAGCCTATATTTGGGTTTAGGCATTAATCTCAGAGTAGAACCCCAGGAGAGATGGAAGGCGCTCTGTGCAACCAGGAGCTAAGTGGCAGGTTACTCATCCCTTCACTGCCTGAGCTGAACTGTCACATCCTGGCAGGCAGTCACGTCCTTATCGCCTTGCTCAGAGCAGGAGTGGCAATTTTACATGCCTGTTGAAATGACCACCAACTTAAAATGAATTCAAGTTCGTAAGCAAAGATCACAGGACTGTCTTTCAAATGTAGCATGGAGCTCAACTGGAATTCTGCTCGCTCTGAAAAGAGAAATTCATAAAGGGGTTTCTGTACTGGTTTAACAATGACTTCTGTTGGTGTTCTCTCTAGACAGGAAATTTGTGCCACAGACAATGAAACCTCTTGTTTTCTGTGGGCTTTGCTAGAGTAAAAAAAAAAGTCCTGTGACTTGCCACTATTTGGACCCTCATTTCCTGCTTCTTCCACTTAAATTCCCATGAAAAAAGGCAGGATTCTCTTAATAAGAGTTCTGGATTTTGTAGTCAATTAAGTCATCCACCTTTATACAAGAAAAACTTCCCCTGATGATTCATATTTTGCTATTTCTTGCTTCTCTCTCATATGCCAAACAGATTGAAGGGATTAATTTTGAATGAACTGCTGCTAGATTCAAGCACTTATGTAAGTCCCTTTTCTCAAGGAATCCTCTTTAAGGACATGCAGCCGAACCTCCAGCTGCACTCAACACCCACGTCAGCCCTGGGGGCATGTTGTTCTCTGGTCCTTTTCTCTGGTAGGGTGACAAGACAAAGCATAACGGAGTCATCATGCTTTCAAGCGCTGAAGCACTCGATGATAGTACGAGATGTTCAGGAAGAGTATAAATGATATGCCTGTATAACAAAAAGCTAGGTAGGATAATACTGCAGAGCTGTTCTGTGGGGGGGGGGTTGGTATCTGTGTGTATTTCCTGCAATATATAAAACAAATATTTTAATGCTATGTTACCATTACTGGTTTTTAAATCATTGCAGCAACAATTGCTCTGCAGTACAGTGGCTGAAGAGCGGCTGATGAGGTTCTGAAACATAGCACTTAACCTTCCCTGAGGGTTATCAAAATACATATCCATCTATTGCACTTCAGACTAGCACTTCACACATGCTTTGTAATTTAGGGGTTGTTTCGTTTGTTTCCTTGTGTCCCTGACAGGCAACATAATGTGCTAATCGAGATTGCAGGTTGCATCCTGATCCGTGTAACCTTTGAACAGTATATGAGAATTGGGCATATTCCTTTCCAACTCTTAGCCATTGTACTGACGAGCTCGTTGCTGAGAGGGACAGTGTTCTGATACACAGTCACCAGGATGTTCTTTTCCAGATGGGATTTTGGAAGTTCTTTAGGTGATGGAAAGCAATGGGGTGGCTCTCTGGGCCTGTGGCATGTCAGGGTTTGACTTATGGTTATTTCCTCTGTTCATAGGATGTTAACAAAGACCACATTAAGTGCTAGTTCATCCTTTACATAGACTTCCTATGAGAGAGAAAGCTCATATTGTGTTACAATGACAGAAATAAAGCCCCCCTTGCCATTTCAGGGCATTGGCTCTGTAATTCAGTACCTGCAACAGCACAAGTGCCATGTATTGATGATTTTATCATCTTTCCACAAAGGCTCTCATTTGCTTTGTCTGTGAAAGATGACTTTCCCAGCGTTGTTTGTTCCTAACACATCTGTCAGAACATGAATGATGAAGTACATCTTTCTGAAGAACCCAAAGTGGGAAAAGGTAGCTCAGAACAGACACTGTAAACCAGAGACGGGGTGCTCGCTTGCCTTAGGGAGCAGTGAAAGTCTTTGATGCTAGCAAGCTTGCTTATAGTTAGGAAGCTGTTTCCTGAAGCTATGCCTCCTTTCATTTCCCTGCAGGTGATGCTTCTGTCAAATCTGTAGGTCTAATGGGAGTGAGTAATAGTAAATAGTCTAATAGGTGAATTTTTGGCAGATTTGGAAGTACACGAGCAGATGTACTGTACAAGTGTCAATTTTCTTGAGTGCTTGGTTCTCGAAGCAGCACTGCACTTTAATCTTTCCAAGTATTTCTTTTTCGCAAAGGCAATAAAAAGTCTGAAAAATGACAAGCAGATCGTGGGCTTTGCAGTTCTCTGAGTGAAAAAAGGAACATACCGGTTATATCTTCATCTGCTTAAACTGGGAAGCAGCTTATCGAGTCCATTCAGCAACCGGAGACAGCTGTATCTACTGTTGGGGTTGTACAGTTGAAATGATAGGACAAATCAAATGGAAAGTACTGCTTAAAATCGATCAGCTATCCAATTTGGGATCTCTATTGCACTACCGTATTAGCAACGTTAAAGAGAAACTGGTGCACAGCACTAACTTTTCCCTAGGTACTCTAGTCGTAGCTGACTGTTGGTCTCAGGATACCGATAGCGTAAGGAAAGACAATAATATGCATAAACAGAATAGCACAGAATAACTGAACCATGAAGAATTTGTAACTTGTAATGTTACAACCAAAAGCTTCATTTACTACCTCCAGTCCCGCTGCCCGGGTCCTTCAGGTCAGCCGGGGAGCAAAGAGGCTGCTTGATGTGTTCGAAGGACTGGAACTGTTCACTTGCATTTCGAGGTTCTGCCTTTTCTGCCCCAGACTCTGTCACAAGGTTGAGGATGTTGCTTGGTTGTGCGATGCCTGATCAAGGTTAGTGAGAAAACTCCAGCTGGTCCTTATTAAAACCAGGGCTGGTTTATCGTGTTCGATTTCTCTACCCAGTGAATCACATTGGTCAAATGTGGAATCTTAAAAGTGATAGGAGCAAAGAAACCTCCAATAAGCAAAGAAATAATAACTTACTACTTTTTGTCCATGGCGGAATAGGGTTTTGTTCTGTCTAAAGAGTATTTATTCATCCCTGAAAAGCAGCAACTGACATTTTAGTCAGAAGATGACAGACACAAATGGGGCAGAAACTTGGGCTTGCGATGGTTGTTCTTGTTTTAAACAAGTGAGCAATCCTCTTCGATAAAAGAGATGCTTAAGAATGTTTCTGTAAGGAAAATGGTACCAGGCCAGTGCTTTGGTTCTGGTGAGCATTTTACTGTATTACTGAACAAAATCAACAATTCTTTTCAAATCCTGTATTACATTTTACACACACTACCTCTGAAACATGACCCCACCTTTAGAACCACACGAAAAATGTGAACTTAAGGCATTTTTTTAACGTTTTATAGGCAATAAATTATTTCCAAACACACATCCCTCAATTTTGTGCTTGTTTTTTTAGTTGAGTGCGAGACATTCACTTTGGGTTTTGTTTTAGTACTGTGCTTATGTATTTGTCTTAAACACAATCTACGGACAAGGAAATAATAAAGACGTGGTATTAGGGAGGAAAGATGAGCTTATGTTAATGGTAGTAAATATTTCTATTGAAGCTGAAGAATGATGTGGTAAACGGGCTGGCTGTGCTATTTTTTGTGCAGTTACTGTAAGGGACGGATATTATCCATTATTCTGGTACGAAATGATCATTGTAACGTTTCTCAGTACATCATGGATTAATTTATCAGCGAGAGCAGTCAATGAGTTAGCAATGTAATGAAATAGGGTTTTACATTTTCTGAGACACAACGGTTCGTATGTCCATGTATTTTTGTTGCAGGTATTGTTTCTTTTGCTTGCATAACTGTGTATAAAGACCTTCTAGAAGCAATTTTGGTTTGCTTTTGAGCAAGTGTCCAATCTAAAGGAATCAGTAGCAAGCTGAGGTTTCAATGTAAATGCAGCCCGTGGTTTGCAGTCCAGTTACATCATAAAAGAGTCCCTTTAATTCCCCATCGCATCCCTCTCTCTGAAACACATGGGAGAAGGCTGGCAGAACGGATGAGCCTCTTCAGCCTGGGGATGGGAAGGGAGCGAGACACAAGGAGGCATTTTGGCCAACAGAAATAAAAATCCAGGCATTTTAGACAAAAAAAAATGACAATAAACTGAGAAATTCCTACAGCTTGGAAGACAAGAGCTTCTACTTCACATTCTATGAGATACGGTTCAAAAAGCCATTGGCAAATCCACTGTATCGTGTTGGGGAAAAACTCTGTTCTCCAACAGAGAGTCTGTCATCTCTGTGATGATTCCTGGAATTGCTGAGGGTCTGTGAATACACGTCTGCATATTTATTTACAGACATTTTGAGCTTGATCATTGTATTAGCATCTTACAAAGGTGTTTTCACATAAAATATTAACTGACTTCTACATATATTTTATTTGCTCTCGTTTTCGTGTTTTCCTATATATTGATTACATAGTTTTAAAATTGAGTCAAACACATCCATACAGACATCAGGTGTAGTTTAACTCCTTGCAAAAACANTTTGCTCTCGTTTTCGTGTTTTCCTATATATTGATTACATAGTTTTAAAATTGAGTCAAACACATCCATACAGACATCAGGTGTAGTTTAACTCCTTGCAAAACCGGTAACTTCTAGGCTGGAAAACGTATTAAAATGCCTGTAATAATGGTGTTGCTGAGGGATCTTGGCAAATAAACTGCTGTGTTTATGAGGAGAGAATGACCCTTCTGCTGTGGTAGCTTTGGCTTTAGTTTCACTAAAGGTATGAGTTGGATTTAAATCTAAAACACTCTGAAAGTTTAACTGTTACTGTCTAACTCGGATGTTTGCCTTCACCTACAAATGTCAGATGATGATCTTAAAACTCGTCTAGTTTCTTTCTGGGCCAATTCATTAAGCTTTGTAACCTGAGTGTATTACTGAGTTTCTCTGTGAAAATCACTATTTATATTGCATTCTTATTATTTGTATCAGTGTGTGTAGCAAAGAAACTACTACAGATCTTAAACTGAAGTACCTCCACTATGGGCCAGGACTTACGATCTTGGCTTGTTTGAAAGATGGATGCCTGGTGAAATATCCATACATTTGTATTGATTTTTTCCGTTCTGTATATAGAAGGGTATTTATAATCTTGTATTAACAGAGTCATCACGAGAAATGCTTATTTCCTTCTTTAGAAGCCTGCTCAGCTATTTTTATATAAAATGTTGGTCTTCGCCTTAATTCTTTTCTTTTGTGAAGAGTCGTGCCATAGATTTTAACTTATCCACAGATAGCGTATGGAATTTGCTTTGACTTGTCTTTGGTCAATTACACTGTCCTCAGATTGTTCAAAATCGTCTTCTCCTCCAGATGTGTCTCAAGGTTGTTTTGCTTTCTTAATTCCTTTTGTTATGTTTTGGAAGATACCTTTATATGCATGCGTTGGTAGATCAGGTTTTTTCCTCTGTAGTTTATTGGTTATAGTTTAGCGAAACCTTTCATTGAAAAACAACAACAAAAAAAGTTGAAGTTCTGCTTGTACAAATGTATCTAGAATGGCCCAAACGGTCAGAGCAAAGGGCTATTGAGCATTGGTAAATTTGTCTACTAGACTCAAGGATATTTTTCTACGTCTGTCAAGTTTGGGGCTATGGAGAAATGAAATAAAGGCTGACTAACTCCTTTTCCTACATGAAGTCCTCAGTTTCTGTATTCATTACTGCCTTGTCAAGACTCAGACCTGTTCATGGTATCGAGGATGGAGTTCTTGTCAGGGCTCAGCATGGCCCGTTCACATCCAGCTTCCTTTGGTCCCCAGTTTCCACTGTATCGAAAGGCAGTGGGAATTCCTGAAGTAAAACCATTTTCCAGGTCTCCAGGCAGAACATGGGAAGAGCCCATGCTCATGGCAGCGGAGTGCAAGGCAAACACTTGTCACTGCCTTGTGCCATTGGCCAACCAGTGCCTGGGCTTCTCAAAGTCATTGTCACCATGTGCCACTCTCAGCAGCTTCCACAGGTTCCTGTGCTAGCAAAAGCAATGCTGGGAAAGCAGCACAACCTCTGCTGTAGTGTTGGGGCAGCCTGTGAGGCCCTGAGCTTCCTGCAGGCATTCCTTGGAGCGGGTTGTTGTTGGTTTGGAATAGAGCTGGGCTGTGCTGGGGAGGGAGGCAGCGCAGGAGGCCTGTCCATAGGGATCTGGTGGGGAATGGATGCTCCAGGAGACTGTTCATTGGGAATGTTTTAATTTAGTTACTAGTTTATGGAGAGGCTTTTCGGAGTTACACATCTTGCAGCCCTCCGTCCCGAAACACTTCTGACATGGCGTCCCTTTCCATACCATGAATTTATATCTGATGAAAACAGCTCCCATATGACATGAACAACAGCTCAGCCTAATTCAGGTGAACCATTGATGCTGCAGTGTTTTGTGGTGTTTAAAGTTACTTCCAAGACAAATATGAGCTCTCGACACTGTTAATCATCATGCCGTTTTGTAGCATCACCTACCTTGAAAGTCTCCAGACTTGGCCTCTGACTTCAGCCGGCAATCGCAGGCATGGGTTTGCCACACTGATGGAAACCTGTTAGTGCTGGTTACTGTTTGCTTTTGGAGTGATGACTGAAATGACTGAGTGATGAAAACACAGTCACGCATCTGTCCTGAAGAGCTGCGGTGTGGTACCACGGCCGAGGGAAAGAGTACTCCAGACTGGGAGTAGAGAGAGGAAAAATAGCCACTAGAAACCCCATGTAAAAGGGTTTTGGGACCAGACCCAGGCCACATTTAGGAGGGGTTCCTGCTGGACATGAGACAAGGATGTGTAAGTGAGGTTCAGCTGAACCAGTGCTATTCAGGGCTGCTTTTGTTCACAAGCGCTGGCAGATGGCAGTGTAGCTTCATCCGTACGCATTGGACAGGCACACATGCGCTCACCTGGCTCTTTAAACCGCAGGTGTGCATAAACGGGACTGCTGACAGAACCCTCAGTGCTCTGAAAATCAACCGAATTCACCCAAACCTTGGAGCCAAAACCACGGCCGATTTCTGAATGATGGCGGCAGAGGAGGGGGTTAAAAACCAGAGAGAGAAGCGGCCAAAGGAAGAGCAGGTGAGTCGGACCCTGGAGATGCAGGAAGGAACGGTGGGTGACTGAGCTTGGGTTGAGGGGAAGCCCAAGCCCGGCTGTAGCTGCATTGCCACCTGGTGGCGAAAAACCCAGGAATTGCGGGGGGGGTTGGGGGGGGAATGCCTTAAAGTGTGCCCACATGGGGAATCCATGTCAAAACACGGGATACGGCGCTTGGTGATGAGGAGACTGGGATCAGACTGAACGGGCAGCCTTAGCTCTGCCCGTTTAGTTACGAAAATGACAGTAATGTGTGTAAAGGGAGAAAGACACAGGTTGGATGCAGAGTTTGGAATCCTCGACCATGCTTTCAGACTTTACCTTGGTTTTCAGTTTTCATAGGATCATGTGCGGAAGCTGGAACACGGCACTAAAGGAGCCGGGTGGGTTGTGAGCTTGTTTTGGTGTTTTGTTAATGCAGTGCTGGACAGAACTCATAACTAAAGAGAGCTTTCAGGACAGTATCTGACGAGTCTCCACACTGGGGCTTTGGCTCAGCTAGCGAAGAACAAGCGAGAATGCATCAGGTACATAAAACCTGCGGGATCTCTTTGAACCTGAAGGAAACTGTTCCTAGAAATCCAAGTGAAACATCCAGGCACTTGCAGCCTTCCAGCCGTGCTGTGCTCTCTCCTGGCTGAACACGGTGTTTCTACAAGCAATGCCTGTAAAAGAACCACTCGCTGTCAGAAAGCAGGTACAATATTGTCTGCACTCATCGGAGGGGTGCTGCTAAGGTGGACTAAGGACTGAAAAACTCATGTTGGCTTCACCCAAAGGGAGTTGTTTCCACTAGGAAAGAGGCTGGAGCAGGGAAGCTGCTCTGGTAGAAGGTGATGCTGTGCGTGTCCCTTGGCCCTGATGCCAAACATTGCTCTGGGGGGTAAAACCCCTTCACACATCCTTGTTTCTTGTGCCTGCTGTGAAGGCAGGATGGCTCTTCATTAGGGACTGCAGTGACAGGACAAGGGGTAATGGGCTCAAACTTAAACAGGAGAGGTTTAGATTGGATATAAGGAAGAAATTCTTTCCTGTGAGGGTGGTGAGGCACTGGAATGGGTTGCCCAGGGAGGTTGTGAGTGCTCCATCCCTGGTGGTGTTCAAGGCCAGGTTGGATGAAGCCTTGGGTGCCATGGTTTAGTGTGAGGTGTCCCTGCTTATGGCAGGGGGATTGGAACTGGATGATCTTAAGGTCCTTTCCAACCCAAACTATGCTATGATTCTATGATTCTGTGGTTGAACCAGGGCCTGCCTCCCTCAGTGAGATCCCTGCCAGGGATGCTGGTCCATGGGGCATTGCTCTGACACTGTGTTCTGTACAGTACCACAGGCTGATGGTCATAGCCTGGGTGCACCTTCTGGTTCAGCGTCCTTCCAGAGGAGCAGGTTCATGGGTACCAAAGCTGCTCCATGAGATGAGGTGATGTTTGTCAAGCTGGGGCGGCCATTCCATGCTCCTGCTGTGAAGGGTGAGGGAAAATGATAACAGCAGGGAAAAGGAACACAGGAAGAAGGGGATTTTCTGGTTATTTACTTGCACTTGTTTGTGTTGTTTTGTTGGTGTTGTGGTTTAAACCCAACCAACCAGGCAGCTCCTTCACTCACTCAACCCCCCCTTTCTTGCCCTCCCCTGCTTCCAGAGAGATGGGGGGAGAATCAAAAAATGCAACTTCCACAGGTTGAGATAAGAACAGTTCAGTAACTAAGGTAGAGCACAAATCACTGCTGCTACCACCAATAATAATAATGATAAAGGAAAAGAATACAGCATCCCATCAACCACAACAGATAACTCACGACACCCCACCAACCAAGTGCTGGCCGACCACCTNGGATCACTCCCAGTTACATCCTGGGCATGACGTGCTATGGTATGGAATACCTCTTTGGTCAGTTTGGTCCTGTCAGTACAGTCCTGTCCCTCCTTCCTCCCTGCTTCCCCTCCTCCCTGGCAGAGCATGAGGCTCACAAAGTCCTTGGTCACAGCAAACATCGCTCAGCAACAACCAAAACCATCGGCCTGATCAGCCTTGTTCCTGGGTTAACTCAAAACACAGCTACTAAAGAGAAGAAAAACTGACTGCAACTGCTGAACCCAGGACAGTTGGGAAGGGGTTAAGGGGGCTCTGCCAGCCTGCCACGGAGCTTTGAATATTTTCAGACTGTATCTACCCTTTTATCTCAGGTTTTGGTTACTTTTCAGTGGAAATCTGGGAAAATCTTGGATTTCTGCTCAATGCAACATTTCCCATTAATGTTCTGTTACCTCCTTCCCCAGAAGGGGTTTGGGCGCAGCTGACCTCCCATAGAGCGACGGGGAAGAGGAAGGAATCGCACACTGACCCTTGCTGGAGCCAGCCCTGCCTTTCGCTCTGCAAGGCCTGAAGAACAAGCCCGCAGTGTTGTTACTTGGGCATGAGGCCAGCGGTGCCATCTGCCTGCTCGGCCTCACGGGTGAACGGAGGGGCCCGGTGAAAGCCCCATCCCAGACAAGAGCATTGCCCATTACCTGGAGGGATGCGCTGGATTTCATCTGTTGTGTCCATGGAACCACACCTAAGGTGATCATTCTCCTCACTCTGCTGGTTTCTTGTTTCTCCCATATCACTGGGTTACCCAGCAAACTCCTCTACCACGTGCACATGTAGAACCATAGAACAGTTAGGGTTGGAAAGGACCTTAAGATCATCCAGTTCCAATCCCCCTGCCATAAGCAGGGACACCTCACACTAAACCATGCCACACAAGGCTTCGTCTAACCTGGCCTCGAACACTGCCAGGGATGGAGCATTCAACCTCCCTGGCCAACCCATTCCAGTGCCTCACCACCCTAACAGGAAACAATTTCTTCATTATATCCAATCTAAACCTCCCCTGTTTAAGTTTGAACCCATTACCCCTTGTCCTGTCACTACAGTCCCTAATGAAGGGATCCCTCCCCAGCATCCCTATAGGCCCCCTTCAGACACTGGAAGGCTGCTCTGAGCTCTCCACGCAGCCTTCTCTTCCCCAGGCTGAACATCCTGCAGGGAGCAGGCGTTTGCTCTTTACTCAGTGTCTCTGTGCTCTCATGCCTCTGTCCCTGCCTCCCCCAGCAGCCCCTCACCAGCTGTAGGTGGTTTGCAGCCAGGGAGCAGTACAAGGGCAGGGCTGTCCTGTGCCCTTCATAACCACAAACAAAAGCCCCTGCAGCCGGGAAGCAGCGTCCTCAGTGTTTGTGTGCACAGTGGGAGCCTCTCCCTGAGTTGGGGCTGAAATATTACCTGGGAGTGGGGTGGAAACCCCGAGAGATGGGGAAGGGGAGCTTGTGGGGAATCTCCTCCCAAAATGGTTTCTCAGTTTCCAATCAGAGGATGTCTCCTGTTTCCTGAGGATAAGTTTGTTTTGCAATAGCTGAAGCCCTGTTTGAAAACTCTGTTTCTGGTTTGAGGTTCACAAAGCAGAGCAGTCTTAGATTCACAGCATCCCAGACTGGTTTGCATTGAAGCGACCTGAAAGCTCATCAAGCTCCAACCCCTCTGCCACAGGCAGGAGCACCCTGCACTAGAGCGGGTTGCTCCAAGCCCCATCCAACGTGGCCAGCAGCTTGTCTGAAGAGAGGACAGCGGGTGGTGGTAGCTGTGTCTCCTGTGGACTTGCCTCATCATCCCAAGTGACCACAAGACCAAGGCTGTGGCTGTGTAACAGCGGCTTCTTTCCCCATCATCTCACAGGTGATGCTGTGCAAGGTTCTTCCCCAGCAGCATCTTTCCTCCCCCTGCCTGGTGCTGTTTCCAGGCAGCCCTGGGTGCAGAGGAGCCACCAGCCCCTTGCCTGGAGCAGCAGCAGCTCCCAGAGCTCCTGCCTGGGGCAGGCAAGGGGTGAGAGCAAGACCAGTGGGGAAGAAGGTGATGAAGACTGAAAGGAAAGGGCATATAGAACAAGTAAGGGAAAGAGGGGAAATGGAAGAGAGTGAAAGATGAGGAAGCCTGTGTTTAATATTCTGTTAATACTTTCACTCTGTAATAGTTGCAAACCCGTTGCAATCAAAATCCCTTAGACCTTATTTCCAATAATAGTAAGCGAATGGCTCACTGTGATCTGAACTATAAACAGATCTTATGAATTCTGCCAGAGATTTAATATTGAATTATTTCTTCATGCCCACATGTCTTTCCTGGGTTTCTTAATTCTGCCAAATATTTAGCTCAGCAATCTCTCCTCTCAGCAACCCACACGCTCCCAGCTATATAATCCTGGTTTTGGACCATTATTTAAGATTTCAGCATTTTCACAGAGCTGGCCAAAGAAGCAAATGGATCTGAGGGCAATAAAACAAATGAACACATTCAGGTCTTGTTTGTGGGTCAGGTTGTTCGCTCTCACATGAGATCTGGGGTGCCAAGCAGCAGGGATTGATCCTAACTGTGTAAATCTGAGTGAGCCTCGGGCCCTGTTTCCCCCTGCTGGCACTGACCCTCAATACAGGGTCCTTATTTTAACCCTCTGTGGGGCAGATCTCCTCCAAACGTGCCTTTTGCCTCCCCACTGAGCTCAGGACCATGAGAAAAGGCTTGATCGCTCCCTGCATGATCACACTTCAGAAACATATGATTTGCTGAGTTTCATTTCTTTAAAGCATTGCTTCATCCAATATTTCTTCTTCTAAAACCCGGAGTGCTTGGCTGGAATTGTCATTTCTTGCTATCTTCGTGGGGCTCTGAGATCACTCCATGCCTGCGATGATCAAGAAACAGGATGCACACACACCACAATTTTCAGAGTATGTGCTGCTTGTTGTCTGAATGACACATGGAAAACAGTGAGAAAATAAGCCTTGTTCAACAGTCAGCTAGTGAAACCCCCCAGTTTGTGCAAACATTCATAATGAAGAGCCATATCACCTCTGTAGATTGTGTTTCAACTCTTTTCCTCCCTTTCAGCTAAGAAGCTATCTAAGACAACAGATACTAAACCCTTCACTGTAGCTGCTTGCTCCGTGCCCCAGGGTGTCCTGCCATAGTAGGGAGCAGAGTGGCTGGGCCCGATGGAGCTGTTTCCCCAGGACAGAGATGGGGACAGGGAAAGGGATGGGGACATCGCTGAGTGCTCGCTGCTCCCACGCTGAAGCGATGTGTTGATTCACTCTGTAATTGATTTGGGCATCTCGAGGCAATCGGTTTCCAAGATACCACATCCTTCAGATAGCTAAAAACTCGTAACTCTGGCAGTATATTATATTTAAATGTCGATGTATAATGTGTGTGTATATATATACACACACTCATAGGTCTCTGTGTGAATTGAGACTGCACAGACGGGCAGGGAAGCGTGTGTTGCTGTTGCATCTCACTCGAAGAGGCTGCGAACGCTTGGTTCAGTGGGTGGCCCTGCTCTGAGTCACTGTGCAATCAATGTCTCAGCATGGCCTTAGAGGTGCCTGTTGGCTCTGCTGCGCTGGGGTGTTCAATGGGGCTTCATTCAACATCCTGGCCATGTGCAGTTATTAAAGAGCCATTTCAGGTCTTTATTCCAAACGCAGAAGCAGTGACCAGTTCCAGCTCAACAAGTACATTTTGTTTGCTGTTTCTGTGGTCTTTATCATCATCTCCCCTACCTCCATGCTACTGAGGGCTGCCACGCTTCAACAGGGAATGCTGCCTTTCAGCAGTGAACGCTTGGCTTCCAACGTGAAGGAGATTTCTCAGGAAGAGAGAGGAAACTGTGCTGTGAGGTCCCTTTGGCTTTCCAACAGCAAGCAGAAATGTTTAAATATTGGTTAAATTGGTTGAATATGATGAGTCCCCAGAGCTGCACACACAGCTTTGTGAGCTGCTTTACAAGGCATGAAGAGAAAACTCATGTACATAGAGGGAGAGAGAAAAGCTCCGAAGCAGGAAGGAGCAAAGGGGATATCCAGGGAAGTGGATGGGGACAGGGACACACGAATGACCCTGTCTTGGGCTGGCTCTGCAGATGCAGTGCAGTGCTGAGCACACATACCAGGGGATGAGCGCACGTATGAGGGGAAGTGTCCCAAAAGGCAGAGCTCCCAAACTCCCTGCTTTGGGCTTCTAGAGCAACAACAACGTCTGTTTAAACCCTGAGTTATGCCTTGTTCTGAGGCCAAGACAGGGTGTACAATACATTAAGAATGGAGATAAAACAAAGGCTTGGATTCGTATTCTCCAAGTTTGTGACTATCATGATTTGGATCTGAATTTAAAGTCGGGATCCATGATCACCTAAATCCTCCTCTCGTCCATCTCTTGAGCGTAGATAGGAGGAGCCCACCACAGAGGAGCTGTAAGGGAATAGAACCAAAATATCTTGGAACTGCAGGCAATAAAGATGGATTAAACTGATTGACACAATGTGAGTTCAAGGACATCATAGAGAAAGATGAGCCTGTAAGGACAGCCCCGTGTGACAGGGTCACAAACGCAGCAGGTGCCAGAGACAGACATACATCTGTCTGTCATACATGCTTTCTCCCCCGAGAGAATAATGGCAGGTCACAGCCTTCTTGTTGGGGTGCGAGGGGGGCTGATGCCTGTTGATCAGAGCACAGGCAGGGTTGGAGGAGCCACCTGAAGACGAACGTGTCACCCGGGATGGCTCCGGTTCATTCTGGTGTGGGTTCAGCAGGAACAGGCGCCGCGGTGCGAGCCCTGGTATGTGTGTTGCACGCTGTGCTGATTGTGCTGCCTGTAGGTGTATCAGTGGGATGAAATGACGGTTGATTTTTGGCTCAATAAGGGAGACAAAAAATGAAACTCAACCTTTCCTTTTGGTTGGTTTGGTTGGTTACAGCCTCACCGTGAGCTACATACTGTGGAATTGTCATTGAAACTGAAAAGCAGTGCTTTATAAACAGAAATTAAAATGCAATCCACTAGAAAGTCTCCTGCACAGGGGGGTTTTAAAGCTGGTTTTACCCTTACCTAGTAATAATGTTGAGTTACTTATTGCTTTTCCTATCCTCTCCTAAAATTTTTAGGATATAACAAATAGTTTTTCTATTGAGTATTTCTTAGGTCAAGGAAAGGGATTGTGACCTGGTTCAACTCCTGCTGTGAAGTAAACAACCACTCCAGCTTTCTCTAGCCAGGATGTGACCTGGTGAGTCATTTACAATATAACTGTAGGCTTCTAAGTGTGTGTTTTGTATTTGTAGTGAGAGGAGGGGGTTTTACCCCTAAGGGGCTCTTGCAAGAAGCATCTGGCATTGGTGCTGTGCTGTGGTGGTGGGGAGAAAAGCCAACCTCTTCCAGCACAGCCCTGGCTGGAGCAGACCTTTCTCAGTGCTGCTTCTGAGGGGTTTCTGAACGTGCTGCCTGTGGATGTGATGTGTCAGAATAACCCACGTGTGCGACTGGTGCTCCCTGAGGAGCGTGTATGTCTCTGGAAACCTGAAGGATGATGCAAGGAAGTTTTCCTATCTCTCAATGAAATGGATGCCAGGTGAAAGATGGCCGGTCTGGAGGCAATGCAGCCGGTTCTGTAGCTCTGGGTGAGATCAGTCGTTTTCAGCAGACTTGAGAGGAACTTAAAACCCAGACTTAGAAGCCCTGCACCCTGTGGAGATAAACCAGAAGGAAGATGGTTTTACGTGGAGGGTAAAATCAAAGAAGGAGCCTGGGGCTGTGTTAGAGCCAATCAACCTGCTTCTCATTTGGGGGGGGTTAAGGATCCCCATAAAAGCTCAAACCATGATTTCCAACTCAAAACCATTATGAGGGAGGGGGGGCTGAGCTCCTCGGGGTGTGTGTTGATAGAAAACAGCTCCGTCCATGTGAATATTTCAATAATGTTGACATGAAATGCATGAGCTGTTGTTTTGTCAGGTGCTTCCTAAAGCGACCCACCAACCTGTGCAGATCCCTCAGCCGCTGTTGAGGCCACGCTTTGGTAAGGAGGCGTTCGGTGGTGCTCAACAGCCACAGTACTTTGTAGATGAGCTCTTATTTCCTTCCAACTGCATGGAGCATAATGAAATGCAGGCGTCACTTTGACATGCCAATAGCATTAGAAAGGCACTTCCTGAGTCTCAAAACAACCTTGGAATAAGGCAAAACTGTGGGGTGGAAGTTAAACAAACAAGCACACAAACACAGAATGACAACTTCCATTTCCCCTGAGGTTTCCGCAGCTACCGGCGGGTAAGGCAAGAGCCATCAGCGCGACATGAGGGGAGTCAGAAGGAAACGCTGAGCACTCAGTGTGATGGTTTATGGAGGAGAATTCATTTATAAAGCAAATACTTGGGGTGAAATGTTCTCCCGTGCAGAAGAAATGATAGGACTAAAATCATACCTAGATTTGTAATGGGACTTGGGCACTGCAGAAGCCTTGTGGTGGTCCTATGGTCAGATAAGCATCATCCTTGCTCCAAATAAAATGCCATCTCTCAATATTAATCAGGTATATGTTTTTATCTGTAGCTGTTATCTCCCATATGAAGACAGGGTGGGAAAGTTGGGGCTGTTCAGCCTGAAGAAGAGAAGGCTGCGTGGAGACCTCAGAGCAGCCTTCCAGTATCTGAAGGGGGCCTATAGGGATGCTGGGGAGGGGCTCTTCATTAGGGACTGTAGTGACAGGACAAGGGGTAATGGGTTCAAACTTAAACAGGAGAGGTTTAGATTGGATCTAAGGAAGAAATTCTTTGCTGTGAGGGTGCTGAGGCACTGGAATGGGTTGCCCAGGGAGGTTGTGAGTGCTCCATCCCCGGCAGTGTTCAAGGCCAGGTTGGATGAAGCCTTGGGTGCATGGTTTAGTGTGAGGTGTCCCTGCTTATGGCAGGGGGATTGGAACTGGGTGATCTTAAGGTCCTTTCCAACCTGAACTATGCTATGATTCTATGATCTCTGAGTGAACGCATCTTCCATCAGGTAAGCTAACTAAGCAATACTAATAGCTGGATGGAAAACGTCTGTGGAAACATGAAATACTTCCTAACTGTCTTATAAAAACGCATTAGGCAATGAGGACTTTGTCATAACAGAAGAAATATGTTGCTTCTGTTGGTGCAAGCTTTATAATTGTGCTTAATCACCCATTGTTTGGTGATTCAAAGTTTAGAAGGGTGTTTTGATTTAAATTTTTAAGAGTTCTCAGAGTTCATGTGCTTTAGAAAAGCATCGTTGGAAGGCAATTGGGGCACTCTAAAATACACAGTTTAGCACTAAATCTGAAGATGCAGAGCTGCTCACCCAGCCACATGCTGCCAAAAGCCCTCACTGCTGAGCTCAGTGACAATTTTAGCTTTCATTTAACAAGGCTGGCTTCTTTGAGTTGATTTGAACTTCAGCCCTGTATCATCTGCCTCTGTTTATGTGCATTTATACATGCTTTAACATTTTCAAATTAATATTTCAATGTGAATATTTCAAGTATTTTAATTCTGACTCTTTCAATGGTTCCTGTAATTACACGGTACGTCATTCATTTTTGATTTAAATATGCTTCCTTCCCACACAAACCCAGCATTATTTCTTTTTTCCTTTATGTTACTGTTAGCATATTTTAAAAGTGAATCTTATAATTTTTTTATCTTAAGAAATCAGATCCTATTCTTTAAGAGCCCTTCCCTGGTGCTTTTTGTTGTCCTTCCAAAGGCGGTACGAGATTGTGTTGGTTGCATGCAAAAAAATAACACGAGCTCCTCCTCCTCCTCCTTTTATGAGACAAAGGTTGATGCTCAGAATTGCATGCTTAAAGAAAACCCCACAGCATTTAATGAAAGCAACCCTTTCTTTCCCTGGCCATAAGATAGACTGGTGGTTCTAAACTCCAGGGTATTCCTCATCCATCCATTTATGGGATGGGGTCAGGATCAGATGAGCCACATTTATGGCCCAAAATAGGGAAGGTGCAAAACCAGCCCTAGAGCACTGTTTAGGGGTCAGCACAGAGCCTCAGACTAATGGGTTTATTGGTGCAAGTTATGTCATTATGGATTGCCTATGCTGCTAGCACAGCATCAAGCCTGTGTATGAAGTTACCCGAACTTTAAAGAGCAACAGTGCTGCCAGGTCATTGCTATGGAATCCCATTTTGATGCAGCCTCTGCCTTCTTCCCTTTCCCATGACGAATGTCTGGGCAACAGCAGTATTAAGCAGTATTTCAGCAGCAAGGCTCTAGAACAGCCTCCTTTCTTCTGTATTCTTTAAGTCTTGCCATATCAGTTGCAGGGCTCAGCTGTAATTTGCTTAAACTTAGTGAAACACCACTCACTGACTGGTGAAATGATACTTACACCAGGCTGGAGCTGCCCTTTCCTACCTTCACTGGGTTTTCAAGGTACCCCATATGAGCATTGTTCTTGCTGTTACCAGATTATTTGTCGTTTACTCAGCAGTGGTCTGCTGATGCTCTGGGTTGCTGGGCAATAGCCATTCTTTAGAAGCCTGACCTGTTTCCTTCGCTGAGTGCTCACATTCCTCACTGAATCCAGCACCACAGCATTTACTATAAAAACCCTCCCATTAAAGGCGGTGAGAACCTGCCTCTCAGATGGTGTGGATTATATTTTCCCCTTATCATTAAGAAATCTGTTCAGCTGTCATTTTTTACTGCTTTCAGCTGTTCTGCCATGGCTACTGATCGATGCCTGTGACAGCTCATCATTAAAAGCAGACACAGCTTCTTCAGTGTCAAAGTCAACTTGTTGAAAACTCTTCATAATCCCTTGTCCTCATACATTTACAGCAAATGAGAAAATACTACAAAGAACTGAGGACAGTCGCAAGTAATGTCCTTTCTGAACCCAGCATTCAGCTGCCCCATGGCCACTGTTGTTTATTAGAGCAGTAGAAGAAACACGATAATGAAATGAACTGTGAAGTGTTTTGTGGCATTCCCCTGTATGAAAGATGCTGTTTAATGACAAATTGCCACTGTAGTTGCTGCTTCAGATTTGTCCTGGGAAAGCACAATGTAACTGGGATGAATAGCTTTGACTTTGCTATTTGACAGGACTGAGCAGTTAACTCTTTTAGAGCAGCATGTTAAATAAGCAAGTTACAGTACACTGAGAGTCTGTATTAAATACAGGTGTATAACACCAGCTGAACATAACATGCCTTAGAGGCATGCTTCAAAGACAAGCTTGCATCTTCCCTTAGTCTTTT
This sequence comes from Agapornis roseicollis, assembly GCA_002631895.1. Taxonomy (NCBI): domain Eukaryota; kingdom Metazoa; phylum Chordata; class Aves; order Psittaciformes; family Psittacidae; genus Agapornis; species Agapornis roseicollis. The sequence continues at coordinate 79,246 of NDXB01017388.1, read as the reverse complement.
AAAGAAAGCAACATATGACTGTAGAGGCTCTGACATCCAGCCTAGGATCGAGTTTCAAGTAAGTTCTAGTCACTTACCTGCTCATCTGCATATAATACTGTTATTTGTCTAATTGTTTCTATTCTTGTATGTTTGGTATGTAAAAATGCAGTAAAGCTATTATGCAGGAAAAGAAAAGTAGTTGAGATGATTATTCTGTTATCAGTCATGACTAAGATGAAGAGAGATACACTAGCAAGACATTGTTCCTAAAATAGGTATCTTGCAAACAAGAAATGTCAGTCAGATGAGGTTTAAATTAAATTCCCAGTAGCAATTACTTATAGCATGATCATGCTCCCATTGAAATTATTATTAATATTGTCATCATTTTTAATGGAAAAGAAGTTGGGCTTCAGAAGCTGCTTCTGAAACGTATCTCAGAAGGTTCTCAGCTTTTACCATGTGCTTTTATCCCGCTGACTGAACCCAAAGCTGCAAAATGCATACTTGGCTCAACGGTGGCTTTCAGCAAGGCTCTTTGCACAGGACAGTATGAAAACGAGTTCAACTGAGAAATGGGCACTTGCAGGAAGTATTGGATGGCCCCAAACAACTGACCTCACTGGGAGGAGAACTGATGAAGTGAAGAAATGTGATGTGTGTTCCAAATAAAGAACTGATGAGTCAAGCTGTGCTGCAACTGGAACATAAGCAAAGTCAAGATGCCTTGAAAATAACCTTGATAATAGTGGAGAAGAAATAGCAGTCAATTCAAGTAATGTTGACCTCCAGAAGCTACAAGACTAGCAGTGAGTTGGGAAGGTGCACTGATTTCTCTTCCTCTAGGAGTGGGGATTCTTTAAGTATTATGCTACAGCAATTATCTGAAGACCTAAACTGATATTGCTGTATTCAGCGACCTACTCTCTGTTCCCAGTAATGTATCTATTACTCATGCAGTCAAGTCCTTTTATTCCACTATAAGGAAAAACAATTTCTAAATATATGATCTTAAATCAGTATCTTTATTCTGCAAGGCACAAACAGCTACCGCTGAATTATTTCTGACAGATTTAATCTTCCAGGTTGAGATATTTTTCTAAGCATGCATCAGTGTGAAGTTAATTATAATCTTCCAAAATGGGAAGAATTTTCACCTGAGATGATTAGGATACTGGTTTGAGGCATATGTGGGCTACCAGCTAAAGTTAGGAACTGGCAACATCTTTGGCTCTGTATCACTTCAGAAGCAACACCCTCTCCTGTCACAAACACTTCCCAGAAGATTGAGATTGCGATGATTTTGGATGCAATCAATTCCTTAAGTATTCCTCATTGTTGATACATTTGCATATTGGAGCATCATGATGGTTTGTTTATTCTGTGCTTCGAGGCACAATTCACTGTGAATTCAGGCTGAACTTTTCAGGCTGGGTTTCAGCTTCAAGAATGAAGCAGGTTTGAAGAAATATAATGAAGCAAGTTTGGGAAAAATACAAAAGTACGTGAGATTCAGTTAAAAAAAGAAGGGACCGGTTGCTTGTGGTAGATTTGCCATCTGTTGGTGCATGCACACTGTGTAGTAACTTATTTCAGGTTTTAATGATCTTTTCTGAGTTGCATTTGGCTCAAGTAACCTTAGGAATTAATGTGAGAAATACAGTCGCTTAAGTTTTCTTTGGTAGTTTTTGGGAAGAGCTGAATTACCAAAGAAATTCTTGTTGGTGAGTACTTAGAATGAGGTTTGATAAAGCTGCACCTTCGGGTTTTTCACTGTAAGTCCTTACGTAAAGGCTGGAGTATTTCTATGGTTCTCTGCTGGGCTTTTCTAAGCACAGACTCCAAAACTGTACACAAAGCCCAAGTATCCATGCCCACAGTGTAGCTTGTGGATGTAAAACAAACTCCCTCCTTGCTCGATCGCTGCTTGTGCTTGTGTATCCATTCCTTGTGGTAGGCCTATAATTTACTTTGAGTCGCTTGTCATTTCCCAAAGGGTTTTGATAACTAATGACTGCTTATTACTTTCCTTTCTCTTTGCAATTCGTGCATGTTATTGGTAGTAATTTTGCATTTACTTACACATCACTAGTGAAAATGTGTACAGAGAAACTGGCATTTCCCCACACTTCATTTACGAGTGACTAAACAGCCCAGGAATCTTCTGCCTGGGCAAAATAGCAAAGCACAGGAAGACGGTGGAGGTGAGATACATACCATGCATAAAATCACAGATGATGTGGATAGGGTGATTAATCGCTCTTCCTTGCAATAAGCCTAGCCTAGGCTTATGGAACATAGCTGAAACTAAGCAGTAGGCTCAGAGTGAGATACTTTTCCAGTAAATTTTAGTTGAGAAACTTGTGATGTTATGGTAACTAAAATTTTAGTTATTCGAGAAGGTTTGAGCAAGCCAATGGAAGAAATATCCATCTATTACACTTAAGATACCGCTCTTGGCTCATGAAACCTGAATTGCTGGAGGCTGAAAACAAATGATGGCAAAGTATTCTTAGCTACCGCTTTCCCTGTTTGTATTTTCTGTCTGTTCTTTGCTTTCTTGGCCAGTGCTGGAGGTAGAACACTGGATCTTTAACCTGACTGGACATAGCTTTTCATCTGGTGATATAGAACTTCCAAGATGTGTCAGTTGGCTGGTTTGTCGCATTTACTCAGTTTCTGGGGGAAATAAATACACATTGTAGGACTTCAGAATTCAAAACGCATTTTGAAATGAAGAACTAAAAAGCTTAGATAAAAAAGTTTAGATAAACATAAGAAATCTAGTAGGAACTTCCTTCACTGTGTCTATCTGAAATCTTCGTCCCCTGCTGTCACAGCAATGTGATCAGCAGAGATAGATTCATTGTATTTTCCATATGGCTGAGATATTTCTTCAGCTCATTTTGGACAAACGTGGCAAAATTTGCTGCTAAGTTTGTCCTGTGGTTCTAAAATAGCCCAAGAGTGTTTGCTTTGATGGGGAGAATGAAATCGTGAATATCAAGGATCTTTCTTAAGGTGTCAATCGAGGAGCATCGTCTCAAATCAGCTTCCTTTTTTATCTCTAAGTCAGCTTTTTAAAGCTTGCTACAAAGTATGAAAGATGTAGATGGAAAAATATAATCATAAAGCTGAGGCAGGGATGCAGTAAGAGGCTCTTCGCTTGCGCTTCATACATTCAGCATGAGTACAAAAGTGATTCTTGCAGTTTCCTCTAGTCAGTGACTTCTCTTGCCTTTGTAGTGTGGGGCAAAGAATACACTAAACTGTTGAACACTATTATAACAAACAACCTTTTTATAGCACATTTCTGTAAATATGCACACATACACCACCTTGGCTCTATTTGCAATTTTAAAATCTCAGTATATACAGGATGGGATATGGACTCTTGTGTTTCTATTTCATATAAAGACTAACACAGTGTTGACTGAAGATTTTTTTCATGGTACTTTTCCATACCATAACCTGGATACATGAGTGTGTTTGGTATTGTGATACTAGTTTCTAAAATTGTGAAAATCTTGCTGTAGTATTAATCTTATTAGGACCAGAGCAATTTATGCTGTACAGAGAGTATCTCCACAGCTTAACAGCCACAACTGTGCCACTGAATTCCTCTCACGTCCATGTAAGAACACACTTTCCAAAGCACCTCACCCTCTGCATAAGTCAATTCTTCCTCTGGAATGATTCTGGCATACACACAAGCGTACAGACATACATTTTCGACACATCAGGACAGTTTTTTTCCTTCTTATATGAGAACGAGTCATGCTAACAGAAGCATGCTTTGTACCCACGTAAATGCATCCACACAATAGGAAAGAGTTGTATGGGCTCTGACTGTGAAAGTGTTGTTAAATCATATTGTACAAAAGATTAAAGGTGAAATGATGATGAACTTGAATAAACTTGCCCTGAGAAATTAACTGTATCACCTCCAAAACTGCCTTCACAATCAATACTACAGTTCACAGTCTGCCTTCAACTGAATCTACCTGTTCCTTCCAGGTGTTTTACCGTGGTAGTAAAACCAAGAAACAAGTCAGTCTCAGCTTGGGCAGCTTCCTCAAGCTTTGCTTTTTGAATAGTTTCCTTCCTGAGATCTCGCTGAACCAGATACTATTCACATATTCCTATATTCACACTGTTTCTTCTGCTCTGCTTTCCAGGGCAGAGCTGCACTGTATTTGGCACGATTGGCGTGGCTTGGATTCCAGTGTCATTACCTGTGAGGGCTGAAGGGAACAAAACACTGGTATGATGATAATATTCTGATTTTTCCTTTCTTGAAAAACATTCTGGGCGAATGAACACCAAGTTTGTGGGATTCCTCTGAAAAACTTGTTCAGGGACGAGGTTGATACAGATTGACAGAAAACGTCCCAAGTAACACAGTTCTGTAATACACCTCTCTAAGAAATGTCTTGCTAGCAATGACACGAAGGAAAGTTGCAGGGTTTTTTTAACTCACAAATAATCTGTTGCTCTTATTTTCAAGTGTATGACTGAAACTTTCAGGGAAATTAAATGAGCAAACTAAGGATGGATGTTTTCAGTTGGCCACAGCCTTGCGGTCCACAAAAGGGACAACTGAGTGGCTGGACACTGAACAAGCTCAATTTTGGCTGCAGATCACATTTAGTAATACTACTAGGCTTGGTAGAAGAACATTCTCAGCAACTTTTCCATGCTGTAGGATTAGTTCTGAAGTGAATAAATACTTAGAAACTGGTTACTTTGAAACCTTCCTTGAGTAAAAGTACCTCACAAAGGGAAAAGTGGTTATAATGTCATGCTGATCACACAGTGACCTGCTGAAGAACATAACGGGCAGAAGCTGCTGAACAAATTAAGGCACTGGAATGTAAAAAATACTCAGCTGAAAACTGCGCACCAGAAGAGACCTGATATCCTCAGCTGAAAAGTGCACACCAAATGAGACCTGATATCCATATAGTCACGGGCACAGGCTACATTAGATGCTCTAGAAAAAGCACCAAAAAAAATCAAAATATATAATATTTAAGTATTCATTTAAATGAATAGGCCTTGGTCCTCCTAAATTAATGACTTGCTATTACATTTTCAAGGTCTTATTTCTCTATGAAAGACTATTTGGGTGGGCTTTTGCTAAGCTTTAAATTTCAATGCCATATTGTTGCCTTTTTATGGTATATCTTTTGCTTTTTTTGGTTGTGAGACCTAGAGTAAAAGAAATTCTGAATTTAGTTTTTCTTATTCAGCCATTGTTATGTCTACTTATATCATCATTTCCCTTTTATAGTCTCTCACATGAATAAAACTCCTTTGATTATTGCTCTTCTCTGAACTTCTCAAATATTGCTGTGCTGAGACTGGGGATGCAGAACACTTGTTTGCAATCTTATTGTTTGAGGCAATGGAGGAAGTCAGACACAGGAAAACGGCATCTGCGACAGAGATTTTAGACACAAGTTCTTGCTGAGCACTCAAGCACTTTCAAAAAGTCACTTCACATTTGATTTCTTTTATATTGAAATTTCAGATCTGCCTTATGACATTGCTCAAGTACACACATATTGAAGCTCATAGAGAAGATTCGTTTGGCTTCTTGTGGATGCATGGCAGTGATACCAGCAGAGGCGCAGAAGTAGCTGTGTGTGACCCAAAGGCCCATGGAGCCGAGGTATGTCCCTTTTGTCTCCTGTCATTTAATTGCTCTAAAAGCCCCATCTTTGCACAATCCCATTATAAGGAAAAGAATCTTTAAAAGTGACCTAGGCTAAACAGTTCTATATTTTATATGCAAATTCTCTTTCAGTATTGAGTACTGGTAACTTCAGTCCTACATTTTCTTCCATGTTCTTTATCTTCTGAAGGATGAACATTCCTTGTACACATTCCTCATTTCAGCCCAAAGCATTTGTCTTCTATGGTTGTTGGAGTTACAGACCTTTAAAAATAGGTTTGCAATGGAAATGCTGACATGCCAGCTGGCTGTTGCTGCAATGACACATTCACAATAGGCAGCTCTCTTCAGCAGGCTCAGCAACAGGGAGCTGGTGATGGTTAGCTTTGTGAAACAGGTCACTCTAATCAGGGACTACAGCAGCGCAGCATCTTATACTACATATTTGTTTGTACAATGGTTGACTTTTGAGTAGAAAGAAATCAGCATTGGAAAGCTTTCCGGGCCATGGGGTGTACCAGCTTGTTCCCTCAGTCACGCTAATCTCATCAGAATTATTTGGCCATTAAGAAGGGCTTGAGACTTCCTTTGCTCACTTTATCTAAAGGACAGAGCTCACTGATAAGTCATGCAGAGTGTTTAAATAGAAACTCAGTGTCATTGAGGCAGGTTTGCATCCTTAAAAATATGTATTTTTGATAGTATCATCAAGTGTGTTCCATCCCCAAGATCAATCAGTGATGGAGAAATAATAGGGTTGTTTATTTTTTTTTTGTTATCCATGGTCTTTTTTCTGCTTCTTCGGGTTTGGAAATACTGTAGTCTTTCTCTCTCAATACATGCTTGGAAACAAAGGAGTCCATCCCCTTGGTGTTTGTAACCACGGTGAAGCAGGCTGCTCCGCTCTTCTACAGCCCTACACGCAGCTCGTTCGCGCTCCTCACTTCACCAAGCGCACAGGAGGAGCCAGGCTGCAGTTTCCCACTTCCCAGCCGCCTGTGCTTCCTCTCCTGCCACCTCCACATCAAACACACCTGAAGTTTTCAGGTTTTCTTCTCCTCCATCACCTGAGGAGCAGCCGCCCTGCCACAGCCGAGGGGCTGCCGGCGCTCATGACGGCAACCCACAGCGCCCAAGGTAAGGGCCGGCCGTTTCTTCGCGGGATGAAGGGACTCACTTTGCGCCCCATTGCTTTGCTTTGTTCTAAGCGCCCCCCGAACCCCTCCCTCAGTCTCAGGCCGAACGCTCAGGTGCCGCCACCGCACCAGCGGCCGCTCCCTCCCTGCCCCGCCGCGGCTCCTTCTCCGCTGTCCCCAGAGCGAGCGGGCGGGCGGCACCAACCGGAGCCCACCCCGGGGCGCAAGGGGGTACCCGGCTCCCCCCGACCTTGCCCCCCTCAGCGCGGCACCGCCTGGCCGAGGGAACGCTGACGTCACCGCGCGTCACGGCACACCCCCCCCCCCCCCCCCCCCCCCC